>JBAIZL010000007.1:40401338-40406338 GCA_036971475.1 Prosapia bicincta
TGCATATGTATTGAAGTATTATTAGGTCAGAATATGCTATAATTCCGACAATGTAATTTAACATGTCGTTTTAAGTACCGAAAATAAAAATATAAACACTGCAAAGATATGTAAAAAAAATTGAATAATAAATTTAAAAAATAAAATATATGTATTGCAAGTCTTTTATACTTAAAGCAATTACCAATTGGAGCGAATGTTCAAGACTTGTCAATGTTACAATTTAGCATTTGTGATATAATGTATTGCATGTATTTATCATGTATTGCAATCAACCTATTCCCTGAAGTGACGTGTGAAGTTCTATGACAGACGGTGTACACAGGTAAGAACGATACTGGACAGGAAGAATGAATAAAAGATCAATAACTGAATAAAGTTACATTAAGACCATGAAGGGGCAGTTTGAACTCGGATCAGATTTGTAAATGTAAAAGGACTACACAATTTCCCGATGTATGAATAGAAAATACAATATAGTGTTCCCTTTTGCAGTGAGCATTAAAATTTCCAACAATTAATTTTAATGGCCATTGAGTATTAGCTACTCATGCGCGGATGCAAGACACTGATGTCGGTAACACTGAGTAACAAGGGAAGTAGATAAACCAACAGTCATGTAATATAATGTAACGCGCTTTATTGCTCAGCTATTAAACGAATTAAACACAACTCGTTAAAAGCCGAACCTTGTTGGTGTGATCACGTGACTGTCTGACGTCATAGCATGTGCGGGAAAGTGCACACACGACCATGCAGAGTATCACGAATTGTATAGTATATATATGATAAGGCAATAGATTTATACGATGGAATAGTATATTTGATGGATTATTTTATTATAGTATTCGTGATAATATTTCGATTTTAAAATATCAAATATTATAGAATTATTTAAGCAGTAATCGAAGTATATTCACTGCCCAATATTAACCTAAGCTTTGGCAAATTCATCAGTATACCAAACATATAGATTTCAAAATTCTATTTGAAAGAAATAAAACGCAAAATCCAAACACAGTACTATTCTCAATAGTAATTAACAATATTAAACAAAAATTGGCAGTTGCATATATAGCAACAGTTGTATCAGCAGTAAATATTATTGTACCAAACAGTTATAGATAAAAATATTAGTGTTCCGAAACCTTTATTTATAAAATTTTATGAAAGAATTGATACTAATAATAGTACCATATGCCCCAAAATAAATACTAATGAAACAGTTGTAAGATTTGATTTTATAACATTTTATTTACATAGTTTTACAAACACTTACAAGTAAAAAGAAGCTAAATCAGTTAGACTCGGGTAAAAACATGTTATAAATGGCCTCCGTTTAATATGAGGCACCACTCGTACAGTTCTTGAAGGTTTTGCATCATTTTGGTGAAGAGGGGTTGTTTCATGCTCGTTATACACATGGTTATTTTTCCTGTAGTTGGACGTTGGTGGTTGGTGGATCTTCACGGAAAATCTTCATCATGCCACGTGTGAGATCGGGAGAGTGGTTTGGGTAAGGAATATTTGTTCTGAGATGAAGCGGTTGCCAAAAGTTTCTTGAATCAAAGGAATGTTGTCTAAGGCAGTGTGGCACATTGAACCATCTTTCTAGAACCATTGTGAACGAAAAGGCTGGTTTGGGCACAGCAAAATCTTCTAAGGTCTCCTATAAAACGACCGCGAATGACTCTATATCGGCCATTCTACTACATCTGATTTAGTTTCAGTACTGTTTATTTTGGCGCATACGGGTATTTAACGTATTACTTTTAACGAAATTGGCATACACTCACTTATTTATATTTCACCGCAGTAATTTGGCATACACTCACTTATTTATATTTCACGGCAGTAATCTGGCATACACTCACTTATTTATATTTCACGGCAGTAATCTGGCATACACTCACTTATTTATATTTCACGGCAGTAATCTGGCATACACTCACTTATTTATATTTCACGGCAGTAATCTGGCATACACTCACTTATTTATATTTCACGGCAGTAATCTGGCATACACTCACTTATTTATATTTCACGGCAGTAATCTGGCATACACTCACTTATTTATATTTCACGGCAGTAATCTGGCATACACTCACTTATTTATATTTCACGGCAGTAATCTGGCATACACTCACTTATTTATATTTCACGGCAGTAATCTGGCATACACTCACTTATTTATATTTCACGGCAGTAATCTGGCATACACTCACTTATTTATATTTCACGGCAGTAATCTGGCATACACTCACTTATTTATATTATCACGGCAGTAATCTGGCATACACTCACTTATTTATATTTCACGGCAGTAATCTGGCATACACTCACTTATTTATATTTCACGGCAGTAATCTGGCATACACTCACTTATTTATATTTCACGGCAGTAATCTGGCATACACTCACTTATTTATATTTCACGGCAGTAATCTGGCATACACTCACTTATTTATATTTCACGGCAGTAATCTGGCATACACTCACTTATTTATATTTCACGGCAGTAATCTGGCATACACTCACTTATTTATATTTCACGGCAGTAATCTGGCATACACTCACTTATTTATATTTCACGGCAGTAATCTGGCATACACTCACTTATTTATATTTCACGGCAGTAATCTGGCATACACTCACTTATTTATATTTCACGGCAGTAATCTGGCATACCCTCACTTATTTATATTTCACGGCAGTAATCTGGCATACCCTCACTTATTTATATTTCACGGCAGTAATCTGGCATACACTCACTTATTTATATTTCACGGCAGTAATCTGGCATACCCTCACTTATTTATATTTCACGGCAGTAATCTGGCATACACTCACTTATTTATATTTCACGGCAGTAATCTGGCATACACTCACTTATTTATATTTCACGGCACTAATCTGGTATACACTCACTTATTTTTTTTCACGCCACTAATCTGGCATACCCTCACTTATTTATATTTCACGGCAGTAATCTGGCATACACTCACTTATTTATATTTCACGGCAGTAATCTGGCATACACTCACTTATTTATATTTCACGGCAGTAATCTGGCATACACTCACTTATTTATATTTCACGGCACTAATCTGGTATACACTCACTTATTTTTTTTCACGCCACTAATCTGGCATACACTCACTTTTTTATATTTTACGCCAGTCATCTTAAAATTTTGTATTGTCCCTTTTCTATTCTTATTCTCCGCTATAGGGCTATTTCCAAAGTTGACACATTCTAATAAAGGCCAACGAATGTCTAACCTTCTTGAATATTGGAAAATGACCTGTTAGCCTCTGCACTTTTTATGTGATAATATAATATTTTCCTATGTTGTCCATTTTTATGTCTTGCTACTGTATTCTATTGACAAACCCTGAAGGCTGACAAATCGCTAACAATCACCAGGCGGGATCAATATAACTTGGCATCAAAAGGGACAAACTATTCTCGCAAGCTGGGTTTTACAGCGCAGTTTATTTTTGCGAAAACGAAATCACACGGACAAACGTTCCATTTGGCCGTTTCATGCGATGTTATTTCCATTACGTCATACATTATAGTCAGTCGTTATTGCTTGATTAGTTTTGTAATAAGGGATCTAGTCATTTCGAGCATTACTTCCGGTTTGTTCGAGCTGCACACAGCAAGGTAAAGTGGTAAGAGTTTGTAATGCGTGAAAAGGATTATAGGCTTATCATTTACTATCTAAAAACATTAGTTTACAATATTAAATGTTGTCAATTCCTTCTATTAGATCATTCTCTCTCTCTCTCTCTCTCTCTCTCTCTCTCTCTCTCTCTCTCTCTCTCTTTATGTACATACACACACACACACTCACACACACACACACACACACACACACACACACACACACATATAAAGTTAAAAGTTTCAATCGGTAATAAAATACGTTTTATTCATCGACTCAAGTTCCTAAACTCCGTCTGTTACCCAGGACTGGATCCCTAACAATGGAGGGTTAAAGCCCTTTAGCTTGGCCACAATATCCCTTCACTACTCGACCCATGGGCTAGATCTTCATAACCATAGACGGTAAGATGCCACAAGAGCGGCTTTGGAGATACGCCTAAAATATTTGTTAATTTTATTCCTAATAATTGCCAACTCCTTCAGAAAGACATAACAGATGTTCCCGAGAGACCCCTGGCACCCACCTCAACAGGGAAGTAGGGACAGAAGAACATCTTCTGATGAATGAAGATACAAAGGTTCATACATATTGGCCTCGTACAGATGTCGCTTCGGGATATTAGTCTCCCATCAACCTCTGAACGTAGTGTCAATGATTATACTGGAAGACACAAAGATTCATACATATTGGCCTCGTACAGATGTCGCTTCGGGATATTAGACTCCCATCAACCTCTGAACGTAGTGTCAATGATTATACTGGAAGACACAAAGATTCATACATATTGGCCTCGTACAGATGTCGCTTCGGGATATTAGACTCCTATCAACCTCTGAACGTAGTGTCAATGATTATACTGGAAGACACAAAGATTCATACATATTGGCCTCGTACAGATGTCGCTTCGGGATATTAGACTCCTATCAACCTCTGAACGTAGTGTCAATGATTATACTGGAAGACACAAAGATTCATACATATTGGCCTCGTACAGATGTCGCTTCGGGATATTAGACTCCTATCAACCTCTGAACGTAGTGTCAATGATTATACTGGAAGACACAAAGATTCATACATATTGGCCTCGTACAGATGTCGCTTCGGGATATTAGACTCCCATCAACCTCTGAACGTAGTGTCAATGATTATACTGGAAGACACAAAGATTCATACATATTGGCCTCGTACAGATGTCGCTTCGGGATATTAGACTCCCATCAACCTCTGAACGTAGTGTCAATGATTATACTGGAAGACACAAAGATTCATACATATTGGCCTCGTACAGATGTCGCTTCGGGATATTAGACTCCCATCAACCTCTGAA
>JBAIZL010000007.1:40413838-40519084 GCA_036971475.1 Prosapia bicincta
ACCCTTATGTACATTTCGATGACCATGTCATCATCATCGGAGGGTCTAGTTACAAAACACAATCTAGCACACAAGAAGTTACAAACTAGAATGATCCTAGTAATGAATCATTCTAGTTTGTAACTTCTTGTGTGCTAGATTGTGTTTTGTAACTAGACCATCTGATGATGATGACATGGTCATCGAAATGTACATAAGGGTTTAATCTTAAGTAACTTGTCTTATTTGTTATTTTTGATTATTTTTGTGGTATTGGGGTTCTTTTCAATATTTTTATTGTAATATGACCAAAGTAGAAAACTCCAGCTGTTAAAGTCTCCAGTTTTCATCTATCCAGACACACATCTTAGCGAGTTTGATGCTTGAATAGCTAAGCTCTTGCAGCTGAAAAAAAAACAGAGAGAGAGCCATGTTTCATACAACTGATAGAAAGAAAGTTGTGTAAGGAATAGGCAAATGGAGACAGTAAATCCTTTAAAATAAGTTTAGCCACTCGTGAGAACTAGAACTTTTCTGTAGCAAGTACAGAATATATTAGTAGAAGTCGTATGACGTGGAGAGTTAAATATAACTTTATAACGATTGAAGATATTATTAGTCTCTCTACTGTAGGATTGTGTAGACCTGAGGGAGGAGGTTAGGTATCAAAAGAGAATAGATTCTGTGTTGTTGATTGCGTCATTTGCAGCATAGGATTTAGCTATTGTTGGATTAAATAGAATAATGCAGTACGATACAAGTGGCACTGAAATTACGATATCGGCTTGGGTAATTGTTATTTGGTTCCCTAACGAAATATTATGTAGTAAATATGGCATCGAATTTACAAAATTAGGATTACAGAAGATAGCGATGTATATAGTACCTTTTAGGATTTGTGTAAGATAATGCAGGATTGACTGAATTGCTCCGGCAAGATTCTATTTGTCTTTACTCTGTGAGGATGGTATATCAAAGATTATGTCTCAGAGAAATTTATCTGTGTAAGATAAATAAAGTTGAAGAACAGCGTCGTGACGCCCTCGGAGACATTACCGAACCCACTGGTATTATAAAGTAACTCATTTTCAAGTAAAGGGACAGAAGCAAAATATTTTGTATTATAGGAAAACATTTCGTTAAAGTCAAGTGTTACAAGATTTTAGACTTTTAAATTAATTTAATTTTTGAAGAAATTGATAGCTATAGAAAAGGTTTTGTTTTAGAAAAAAAAAATGTTTACAGTACAAATTAAATATAAAGTAATTCATAAACAACATAAATTCTATGTAAATATGTTCTAAAAAACAAGTGATATAAAATAAATAAAAACATTTTAACTTAATTCCTGCATAGGTAAACAAAGACAAATGTTTCCTTTTTTGCTTTTGATTAAATAATTACAATTAATAAAAATATGTATATACATTTGACTGAATCACAATATTAAGTGGAAATATAGAAAGCGAAATTAATTAGTTAAATTTAATAAAAGAATTAATATTTGAAAAAATGTGTACTAATACCAAGTGTCATGTACAAAAACATAATGAAAAAATGTATTAGAACTTGAGTGGATGAATAAAAAGTATTTGGTTAACTATTGAAAATTTGAACAAGATATATTTAAGAAGAGTGTGAACTAATAGAAGATATTAAATGATTGTAATAATTAGAAAATTATTTTCAACAGTGATGACATAAAATCCATAATAACATGAATATTTTTATTGCCTCACACTTAAATCCGGCTGTGAATAGTCCCCTTTTATTTCTACATCGGGAAGCGTTTAATCCTCCCTCAGGAAGGGACACTATGGCCCAACCCTTCTGCTTATGGGAGGTAGCCCTACCGCCTTCAGACCAGATCTGACAGTTTATCTCGACGTCCCTCTTTAGCTCATCTTGACAGACCCAGTATTTAGCAGAAGCCTCGACACGGCCCTATTACCATTGAAATACGAGTAATATAACCCTCGTAATATGTTTTTGTTTTATTGTATTTTTTAGTAAACAGACACAAAGAGAATTACACGACATTATTTATTTGAGAGCTAAGGTAGTTATCCAATGTAGGGAGCTAAGGTATCATTTCGTATTATCAAATGCACTATCGTTCACTAGTAACTAACCTTTATTTATATTTGTATTTGTATTAGGAATAGGAGGGCTAGGCCTTTACTACAAACCTGGATACGTTAGCGCCAACAGTTCAAACCTTACTCAAGAAGTATCTGATGAACCCAAGCAACATGTTTGCCCTCGCCATTGCGCACCGGGTAACATCTTTTGTTACCCTTTCTTCAATACACCTGTAAAAACGTACACTATGGTCCACAGCACGAAATCGGGTAGGTGGTTTGTTTAGTGTCATTGCCACGTATGGAACCAGCCTCGCGAGGTATGGTCGTATGACCTTGAGCTCTAATTGGCAACCCTGAACAGTGTTGCCCAGTTCAAGCGTCGAGGGTCAGTCTATCGCTTGTGTCTCGCCCATGTGGCAACGCTGTATTTTTGGCCACTTGCCCGATGTCGTGCAGTAGACTTAATATGTTTACATTCTTACTTACATTTTTATTTTGGTGTGGTCACCACTTTTATATTACAATGCTTCAGCTAACCTGGAAATAAAAGGTTTGCTAAAGGTTTTTGTAATTCTTTCACATTTCCAACTGAAAATTAGGAAACTTATAAAAGAAGAAATTTTACAAGACTAGGTATCAGACTAGACATATGTTTTTACAAGACGTATGTTTACCCAGTCTCGGCTGTACAGTACCTGACACTACTTTTTCAATTATTTTTTAAAATTATTTTCAGCAGAAAAAAATATTGACACTAAATTGACCGTTTCATATTAATGATTTGAAAATAGCAATTCTTAGTACATTTTTTGTAATATCGCTTAGTTTACTGGCGAGGTGATGATAACAAGATTGATTCCAAACTCAGCAGCATTGCTTCAACTTGGTACTGTCCCATTTTGATCTTCTAGAATATTGGTCACCTTAGTTAACAGTCACCTGAAGTTTACCACCATTTTAAATTGATATAATGTACATTTTAAGTAATATTAGTTGAACTTATTCAGTTTGTGCAATGGACATAGAGGTCCCAGTTTTTTTTTCACCCAGGTCTGAGCCCCCAAAACCCGCCCAGCCCTCGTGGCAGCCAACCTCTAGCGAGCTACCTCTGTCTCACATGCGCATGCGGTTAGTATCCCTACCGCGAGTGAAGGAAACGGGATTGATTGCCCATGTACCAAGCTCATAAGCTCTTTCCATGGAGAGGTCCCAGTTAGAGAGACACTCTAAGGTAGTGCTACCTGTGACTAAATAGGAATTAGGTTGTCCAATCAGCTAAGTGTGCAAGTTTTGTCTATAAATATAAGATGATATGTAGGGTGGGTATAACTGAAGTTTTCTTCCACAATAATCCATTCTTCTCTATCCACCACAGATTTTACTTCGATATTTCAAAACCTTACTCATCATTCCCATTTGTTTTTCACTTCCTACCATTTAGTCCACACTCTCCCTATATATCTCTTGTTCGTATTTACAATAGTTAATAAAATACTTTTTATTAATCCACCCAAGTTCAATAAACCTGTATAGTATGACACTTGATATTAACACAGTATTTACAAATATTATTTCATTAACTAAATTTGTTAATGAACTAATTTTAGTTTTATAAGGTGGAAAAACGTGTCACAAAAGGGATATAGTATACAATATAGCTATTTCGTCCCGTTTGGCTTAAAGTAAATGATACCATATGATTTTATAAAATAGCTGATTTTATGTTTTAGGTCTTGGTGGTAGAACAGCTGTTTTAACGAATAGGTTGTGATACTGTATTTATATTATGTGTAATTATTTAATATAAAGTAATTAAAATAAAATTTGTTTTTCTTTACCAAAGTAGGAACTCACTTTAAAATATTTCAACATAATTTACACGTGGCTCCTTGTTGGTGTACCCAAGATAGTATCCTTTACACCAAACAATAAAAGACCTCAACATAAAGGGAAGTTAGTTCCTGACGCTATTCTGTGTCAAGGACATTATGCAAGTAATTAAGATAATTACATTAAACAAACTTTACACCAGTTAAGCCCAACCTTACGAAAGACTTCTTGCCTTTTATTAAGGTGTAGGGAGGTTTTTAAAAGGAAGATTAGGTTTATGTGAGGTCTAGTAAGGTTTAATTAAAGCAATGCAGGTTTTGTGTAGGCTTAAGTGCAATGTAACGAACTAGTTATAGGGGTAAGGTGGAGGAAAGGTTAGTGAAGAAATGGAGTTGTACATTTGCGTGCTGAAACGATTTGTTTGCATGTATTGAACCATATGAATCACTTTCGTTTTGATATAATTGAAAATGAATTTTATCAAATTAAATTTTTATTATTGCTTGGCATAAGGGATTACTTTATCTCAAACTTAAAAAGTTTATATTAACAAAGGTATGCAACAGAATATACCTTCCCATGATTCACTTTAGCTTTTAGGAGCCGTAAAAATTCAAATCAAATAAAATAATAAACGTTAGATACAGATTCACAAAACATTCTTCTTAGTAAACCCTCCCTAAACCAACCCCTCTATTTTAAAATTATCTCAACGTTTTTTTACAGATCCCGTGTTTTTAAAACCTTAAAGATGCTTCGTATATGACTGGCTTCATATTAAAACTATTTACAAAGATTTTGATATATCATTCCGTATATTACTATAATTTATAATACCAACAGTTGAACCTACAATATTTATTTATAAAAAATCAAATTTTCAAGATTATTTTTTATATTAACCAGATACAAGTCAGTTGTGTGCATGTGACACAAGTATATATACGTAACAATGTCTTAACCAAATTCTATTTTTTTCTATATATATAAGGTACATAGCTCAAATAAATATTAAACCTTGTAGTGGATGACACTTGATGTTAATACAGTTTTTTCAAATAATTGTTCATTAATTAAATTTAATGAATTAATTTTAGTTTTATTTGGAAGAGCAATTTTACACAAAATGGATAAGGAGTGCAAAATAGTCATTTCGTCCTATGAGGCTTAAAATAAGTGATGACATATGATTTCATAAAAAAGTTGATTTTATGTTATAGGTCATGTGGTAGAACAGCTGTTTTAACGCACAGGTTATATTACTTTATTTAAATTAATTGTAATTATTTAATGAAGGGGACTAAAATAAAAGATTTCTTTGTTGACCCAAGAAAAAATTTTGTTTATATTATTTGCTTTTGAGTAACATATAGAATACATTTTTGAAAAGCTATTTAAATCTATAAAATATCAATTTCTCATAGTATATGTACTACAAAATACCAATTTCTCATAGTATATGTACTACAAAATATCAATTTCTCATAGTATATGTACTACAAAATATCAATTTCTCATAGTATATGTACTACAAAATATCAATTTCTCATAGTATATGTACTACAAAATATCAATTTCTCATAGTATATGTACTACAAAATATCAATTTCTCATAGTATATGTACTACAAAATATCAATTTCTCATAGTATATGTACTACAAAATATCAATTTCTCATAGTATATGTACTACAAAATATCAATTTCTCATAGTATATGTACTACAAAATATCAATTTCTCATAGTATATGTACTACAAAATATCAATTTCTCATAGTATATGTACTACAAAATATCAATTTCTCATAGTATATGTACTACAAAATATCAATTTCTCATAGTATATGTACTACAAAATATCAATTTCTCATAGTATATGTACTACAAAATATCAATTTCTCATAGTATATGTACTACAAAATATCAATTTCTCATAGTATATGTACTACAAAATATCAATTTCTCATAGTATGTGTACTACAAAATATCAATTTCTCATAGTATATGTACTACAAAATATCAATTTCTCATAGTATATGTACTACAAAATATCAATTTCTCATAGTATATGTACTACAAAATATCAATTTCTCATAGTATATGTACTACAAAATATCAATTTCTCATGGTATATGTACTACAAAATATTAATTTCTCATAGTATATGTACTACAAAATATCAATTTCTCATAGTATATGTACTACAAAATATCAATTTCTCATAGTATATGTACTACAAAATATCAATTTCTCATAGTATATGTACTACAAAATATCAATTTCTCATAGTATATGTACTACAAAATATCAATTTCTCATAGTATATGTACTACAAAATATCAATTTCTCATAGTATATGTACTACAAAATATCAATTTCTCATAGTATATGTACTACAAAATATCAATTTCTCATAGTATATGTACTACAAAATATCAATTTCTCATAGTATATGTACTACAAAATATCAATTTCTCATAGTATATGTACTACAAAATATCAATTTCTCATAGTATATGTACTACAAAATATCAATTTCTCATAGTATATGTACTACAAAAAAACAGATTATGAAATATTACTATATGATAAATAAAATGATAAAAGCTTTAATAAAAGTAGAATATCTGCAAAAGAAATAAATAAGTATAAAACAATGTTATTAGTAACAAAGGTTATTCAAGTATTTAAAACGATGGAGCTGCAATATTGGAGAAATGCATACACAATTTGAAAACGGCATTTAAAGATTTAATTACTGTTCAAATTAAATATTAACAGAGACTACATAAACACTACCTTTACAGGTACTCATGAAAATTACTCCCATATAAAATGGGTACATAATGCAACGAGCATATTTTGAAATCAACATTTACTGTTGGAAAATACTTCCATTAAAACAAAACTCGTTATTTGATCAAATATTCGTCGTCAAGTTATATTTAATAATTGCAAAATACGCAGAATAAAAATAGCTGGCCTTTTAATGGTTTGAATTTCTTTTATATAACAGCAAATCCCTAAAATTCTTAACATCATCATTTCTGTTAGGAATATTTCTATATATTTGAGTACATTTTTCTGCCTTTCGTAACATTACAATATTTTACTCTATTGGCGCGTTTCGGAATAACTTCATTTTCAAAACTTAAATCGTTAAACTTCAAGTTTGTATTTAGTAAGTATGATTTAGTTTTGAAAACAGAGTGACTCCGAAACGCGTCAACCTAGGAAAATATTGTAATGTTAAGAAAGGCAGATAAATGTACTGAAATACATAGAATCCATTTATGTTCCTATTTCACATTAACATAATTTCGAAGTTTTCTTGCTTTTTGAAGTATTTAACACTAAGTTATTTTCCTTTCCAGGAATACTGTAGTAATAAAGTTTTATCGAACGCATTGTTGCCAATGCTCGCATTAAAGGAAGGGAAATGTTTAATTAAGGATAACTCGTGACATTCTCGGAAAGGAAAATACACAGTGTTTAATCGTCAATATTTAAATTAATAACAAGAAAACCGTAAATGTTTAAAAATACACTAATAATATTAAAGGACAGCACAAACATAAACTACAAAATAATCGGCTTAATTCCTTAAATTATTGTGAATTAATTACGTACAAACTGTGCTTAGAGGTTAGAGGGGTTATGGGAACTTTAATGTAATTTCAAAAACCATATAATTGCATAATAATTTTATTTAGATCTATTTAATATTACTGCAACTTGTGGTTAGGCTTTAAACGGATAATAATAAGATTGCCTAAATTTATGAAGTCAAACCTTTAGAGAGACGACTGGAAAACTTATTGTATGGACATAAACATGGAATTTCGCGTCAGTATAACTTCCATCAGGTTACGCATATTATTCCATGCAACAGCTGATTTTAAGTTATAGGTTATGTTTGAAAAACAACTATTTTAACACGTAGGTTATGTTAAATTATTTATTGAATATTATTTATTGAATAAAATTGTTATTAATAAATAGTTATGATAAGTTATTAAATAAACGTGTCGACACTCCTCCGAGTGTCACAAACATTTATTATTTTTTTTTATCACGTTTGTGTTTTTATATCTTTTGCTACATGTTTATCACAGACATTTATTTTTCGTCATTTACATATTGAGCAAATATTTCAAAACTTTTCAAAATATACTTCAAAAATATTGGTCATCATGAGTTTTTCAGAATTATTTTTTGTTTAACTACAATTTGATTTAAAGAAATAGTAACACAGAACAATGTTTACAAAAAATCTTAATTATTTTTTCCATACTTAAACCAAATAGTTAATATATAGTTGAAACTACGTATCAGCGAATGTAAGGCATAATGTTTGATGTACTTTTCTTATCTATTACTGTTTCGGCTTCTTCAAACGTCTTTGAGAATTTCCAATTACGTTAAAAATAATTAGTTTTGGTCGTATTTGTGGTTCAATTATTGTGACATCTTATTTGTATGCCAAACCTTCTTGCTGCGTATGTTTGTACTTCTACGAAACATTATTATTATAAAATAATAATCTTTCTAAAACTAAAAAAATGCAAAAGGTATAATTGAATAATTCCACAGCTAAGAAAGGTTTGAAATGCTTTAAATGCTCCAAAATATTATAAATATTCTAAATATCTCAATAAATGTTTTTGAACTCAACCCTTGCCAACAAACTAAGACGAATTCAGTTAAGGGTTCTACGAAGCTTAGTTTTTTCTTAGAATTACTGTATAACTACGTCATAGCTAGAACCATTCCAAAGAACGTCTGACTATAACTGAATGACCCAAATATCAACGCTTCGGGTGAAAACTTTTCTTCTCGAGGATGTTAGTTTCGCCTGGCACAACTATTCTCACTAGGTAAGGTTTTTAGTATTTAAAAAAAAATACAAATTTTAATGAGAAAGATTGTGTGGTAGAATTTATATACAGTAACAATATTGTTCTTCGTTTTATATTCACTAGATAGAAATGTAGAAATAAAACGTCTGGTTTGAGAATCAGGTTTTGTGATTTATTTATTTAGTGGCGAAGTTTCGGTAACAGATTCGTTGCCATCTTCAGGCTGTTTTCGTAAATGAACAGTCCAGCAATTTCTTTATCCGAAACTCCGGAAACACTCTCATCGATAATTTCAGTATAAAAGTTGCTGTTCATTTAAGAAAACTGGCCTGAAGATGGCAACAAATCTGTTACGAAACGTCACAGCTAAATAAATAAAGGACAATATTAAGAATCAATAAACGTATTTGTGTGTTATGTTTCTTTTTATGTATAATTATTAACTTTACTCTTAGTATGTTTTCGTGTTTTTGACGCATTAACCCGTGAACATTCAATATTTAAAAAATAACAGTGGTTTGATTTTACGAATATTATTCCGGTCTTAAACGTAACCATGTTCTTCTCGTGTAAGCGGCCACGTACGTACAAAGTAAAGAAATTACGTTTTCAGATACTTGTTTATTGCGGCTCCTTAGAGTCTACATTAGTGTTTAAAAGTAACATTTAAAAACTATTTATTTCCTTCTTAGGTCAGGAGAGAAAAATTTCAATTTAAATACTTTTATTAAATAATTACAATTAACATAAACTATGCGTTAAAACAGCTGTTCTACCACATAGTTTTTTAACAAAAAATCAGTTATTTTATGAAATCATATGTTATCACTTACTGTAAGCCAAATGGGACTAAATAAATATGTTGCATGCCTTGGCCCTTTTGTGAAGTGTCTCTCCCATATGAAGTTAAAATTAATTAATTAAATTTAATGAATGATACAATATTTTAAAAAACTGTACTAACATGAAGTGTCATCCACTACAAGTTTTAAAGAAATTGAGTGGATGAATAAAGAGGAATTTTATCAATTATTGAAAAATGAATATATATTAATAGTACGAATTAAAAAATAATTTTCTTGTTACAAAAAAATAAACATGATATGTACCCGTGAGAAGTTACTTATTTACAAACAACCCAATCAGTGCAAGCACGGATTCTACTGCTTCTAATTTTTCTCTTTTTACTTTCATCTCTTAGAGTGACGAGGTTTAATCATAGACCAATGGAGTTAGCAGCTTTCTAAAGCAACTAATCTGTTATCGTTGTCCATTAACTAACATGAAATTGCAGGGATTATATAGGCAAGAAAGAAACTTACTGATTACACTCCTGGGCAGATGATCAATTTCTAAAAGTGGGATATTTTTACACGACATTTACACTGTAGTAAATAGAAAACGTTCTCCCTTGCCTTCCGTTTCTACGCAATATTTTATTCCCATTGATTCACACTCTTCTTAGAAATCTTAACTATTTAAAATATTAAATAATCTGATGGTGGTAAAAGAAATTTTTTTTCATCGTTGATTTCCATTTCTTTTTTTTTTAAATTAGTTTATTTTTACTACTTTCGTCGCTTTGATTCATTACCACTTTAGTCTGTTATTAGAATTACTCCGAAAGTTCATCTTCCTCAACCATGAATTTATAAATTGCTTTATGGCGTCTTTATGTCAACAGCAGTTTTGCATTTCATCTTTATATAAACTTTACTGACGTTCAAATATTTTACCTTTGGTAATATCCTTGCTTGTTTCCAAAATTCGTTAGTGACGTTTGATGAGTCTCCTATTCATAAAGACGTCTATCTTCAACAATCTCAGGAAACCCTTCTATATTAATAGTTTTGTCAATTAATGAAATAATATAATATAACACAACCTATCTGTTATAACAGTTTCACAACATAACGTGTTACATAAAACCAGCTGATATATATGAAATCAATATGTTAAGATTTATTTCACTTTAAGGTGACTCTGACGGAATTTATACTGACGCGAAATTGTATGTTTATGTCCATCCAGTAGGTTTTTGTGTCTTCCTATGAAAGTTTTCACTTTAAAAAATTCTGATGCATGGATTAGAGCAAACAAATAAAGAAAAAGAAGATAATATTTGCATGTAGAAGCTTACGGAAAAATGTATATAATATCAGATTAGAATGGTACCAAATACATAGTGCAAAAGGACGAATTCTATATTCGTATATAACAGGAATATGGCTACCGAGGAAAAAATAGAAACAGATGAATATCTGGAATTAGGAATAGTGCAGATAGGAAAACGAAGAATATAAATGGTGGTGAACCTCATGAGGAATCTTATAAAGGTATAGAAAGATGGGATGAGAAATAAAGGGAAGCACGAGAAGATTCAAGAGAGGGGTAATACTGGAAGGAAAACATCGTGCACTATGTATACATGAATGTTTGTATGTAACTATGAGCCTTAACATTATTAAACCACTGACCCGATCACCATGAAACTTTGGGAAATTTTTGAGTACATTCCTGGAAAGGTTTCTGGACATAATGTTCTACATAACATGTAATTTGTAAGGTCCAAAATATCATAAATATGACTGTCTTATCTTATTTTATCTTAAGCCATTTTATTGAATTCATTACTAATTTTTGTTGCCAGGCAACACCCAACTATCTCAAATTATTTCCAACACATTTCAAACAATTTAAGTGCCAAAATAGCAAAAAATATGATTTTCTATCTTATCATATCTGAAAACATTTCATTGAATTCATTCCAGATACTGGTTGCTAGGCAACATTCAACAATTGAAAATTATTTTCCAACATATTTCAAACAATTTAAGTGCCAAAATAGCAAAAAATATGATTTTCTAACTTATCATATCTGAAAACATTTCATTGAATTCATTCCAGATACTGGTTGCTAGGCAACATTCAACAATTGAAAATTATTTTCCAACACATTTCAAACAATATAAAAAATATATTGTAAATCTGAATGCACTTCAATAAATAACAATCAATCAAGAACTTTTATTGTCACACTCTTCTCCTTTGACAACCATAGGTACAGCTATTATTATAATAATAAAATACTAAATTAGGTTTAGCTAATATAACACGTCACTCATTAACTTATTATTCTTCACATGATGATTTTTCTTATCATAAATATATTGCATAAAATTACTTCCTAAATAAAAGAAATATACTATTTTAAGTTTATGCTCTTCTCCAATTCATACCGTCACTACAATGAGACTGTCCATACTTTACTGACTTTGGCCCTCAACAAAATGCTTTATATTTTATGCAATGTCTATATACAATCCTTTAAATTACCATTTATTCTGTTTTGATCCGTCGTCCAGAAGCACTGACCACTTTACCGTGCTGAACTGGTGTTCGTGCTGAACTGGTGTTCGTGCTGTACTGGTGTTAGTGCTGTACTGGTGTTCGTGCTGAACTGGTGTTCGTGCTGTACTGGTGTTCGTGCTGTACTGGTGTTCGTGCTGAACTGGTGTTCGTGCTGTACTGGTGTTCGTGCTGAACTGGTGTTCGTGCTGTACTGGTGTTCGTGCTGAACTGGTGTTAGTGCTGTACTGGTGTTCGTGCTGAACTGTTGTTCGTGCTGTACTGGTGTTCGTGCTGAACTAGTGTTCGTGCTGTACTGGTGTTCGTGCTGAACTGGTGTTCGTGCTGTACTGGTGTTCGTGCTGAACTGGTGTTCGTGCTGTACTGGTGTTCGTGCTGAACTGGTGTTCGTGCTGTACTGGTGTTCGTGCTGTACTGGTGTTCGTGCTGTACTGGTGTTCGTGCTGAACTGGTGTTCGTGCTGTACTGGTGTTCGTGCTGTACTGGTGTTCGTGCTGTACTGGTGTTCGTGCTGTACTGGTGTTCGTGCTGAACTGGTGTTCGTGCTGAACTGGTGTTCGTGCTGAACTGGTGTTCGTGCTGTACTGGTGTTCGTGCTGTACTGGTGTTCGTGCTGTACTGGTGTTCGTGCTGAACTGGTGTTCGTGCTGAACTGGTGTTCGTGCTGTACTGGTGTTCGTGCTGTACTGGTGTTCGTGCTGAACTGGTGTTCGTGCTGTACTGGTGTTCGTGCTGAACTGGTGTTCGTGCTGTACTGGTGTTCGTGCTGTACTGGTGTTCGTGCTGTACTGGTGTTCGTGCTGAACTGGTGTTCGTGCTGTACTGGTGTTCGTGCTGAACTGGTGTTCGTGCTGAACTGGTGTTCGTGCTGTACTGGTGTTCGTGCTGAACTGGTGTTCTTGCTGTACTGGTGTTCGTGCTGAACTAATGTTCGTGCTGAAATGGTGTTCGTGCTGAACTGGTGTTCGTGCTGAACTGGTGTTCGTGCTGTACTGGTGTTCGTGCTGTACTGGTGTTCGTGCTGTACTGGTGTTCGTGCTGTACTGGTGTTCGTGCTGTACTGGTGTTCGTGCTGTACTGGTGTTCGTGCTGAACTGGTGTTCGTGCTGTACTGGTGTTCGTGCTGTACTGGTGTTCGTGCTGAACTGGTGTTCGTGCTGAACTGGTGTTCGTGCTGTACTGGTGTTCGTGCTGTACTGGTGTTCGTGCTGTACTGGTGTTCGTGCTGTACTGGTGTTCGTGCTGAACTGGTGTTCGTGCTGAACTGGTGTTCGTGCTGTACTGGTGTTCGTGCTGTACTGGTGTTCGTGCTGTACTGGTGTTCGTGCTGAACTGGTGTTCGTGCTGTACTGGTGTTCGTGCTGAACTGGTGTTCGTGCTGAACTGGTGTTCGTGCTGAACTGGTGTTCGTGCTGTACTGGTGTTCGTGCTGAACTGGTGTTCGTGCTGTACTGGTGTTCGTGCTGAACTGGTGTTCGTGCTGTACTGGTGCTCGTGCTGAACTGGTGTTCGTGCTGTACTGGTGTTCGTGCTGAACTGGTGTTCGTGCTGTACTGGTGTTCGTGCTGAACTGGTGTTCGTGCTGTACTGGTGTTCGTGCTGAACTGGTGTTCGTGCTGAACTGGTGTTCGTGCTGTACTGGTGTTCGTGCTGAACTGGTGTTCGTGCTGAACTATTGTTCGTGCTGTACTGGTGTTCGTGCTGTACTGGTGTTCGTGCTGTACTGGTGTTCGTGCTGAACTGGTGTTCGTGCTGTACTGGTGTTCGTGCTGTACTGGTTTTCGTGCTGTACTGGTGTTCGTGCTGTACTGGTGTTCGTGCTGAACTGGTGTTCGTGCTGTACTGGTGTTCGTGCTGTACTGGTGTTCGTGCTGAACTGGTGTTCGTGCTGTACTGGTGTTCGTGCTGAACTGGTGTTCGTGCTGAACTGGTGTTCGTGCTGAACTGGTGTTCGTGCTGAACTGGTGTTCGTGCTGTACTGGTGTTCGTGCTGAACTGGTGTTCTTGCTGTACTGGTGTTCGTGCTGTACTGGTGTTCGTGCTGAACGATAGTTACATGAGCTCGGAGAGTTAGCGCATTAAAATAAGGCCACATTAAAATATGTTTTTTTCATAGAATATCCAATATTTTGTAGAAAACCCTTACATAAAAATATTCAAGTAATTTTCGAATAAAATTCTTAATCTTCACTTCAGTTAGGAATATTTGTGTACGTTAGAGTTTCTATAGTCTCTGTATTTATTGTGTTGAGTTCCTTTATTATTCGTGGGTATGTTGATTAGTCTTTAAAAAATCATAGTGTGGACTTTAAAAAATTTGAGTTTTTTAAAGAATAAATTGAAATAATATTATTTGTTATATTTTGTCAAATTTATTTAATGAGACAACTTTGCATAAACAAATACTGTAATGAAATTAATTTCATCGTCGCTTCCCAAATAAATAAAAAATGAATGCTTTTAAAAAGAAAATGGAGGCGTTTATAATAACGATGCCTAGTTTGGTGACTAAAATAAACTCCAGCGAGAGTACGGATGGATGCTTTGAAGCACTTGCAGGCAGAAAGACAATGTGCCTATGTACAACTGCAAACAGCTGTTGTCTAGAGCGTTGTTGCCGAGTTGCGAGTGAAACACAGATGCAATTATGTCCTCCTTTACATGCAAGTACAACCCACTTCTAAAGTTATTATTCTAATTATAATAGTGGACGTTTTTATTAAATGTTTTGCACAATGTTTCTGTGAAGAGGAATAGGTTTTTATCAATTGTCACTTCCCCACATAACGGTGATAAATTACGTAACGTTAGAGGACGTCTGTAGATCAGTGACTTTCACAGACTTGACATTCACTATTTCTGACGAATTTGCAGCCAAAATAATCTGTATGCACAGATGCTTCAAATGAAAATATTTGTTTACCAAACAAAATGAAAATTATCAAAAGTTGTTTTTACTTTGTAATTATTGCTAAGACTAAAACTACCTTCTATCCTTACATTTTACATTATTTTTTACAACAGAAATAAAAGACTGCTGTTTTGCGAGCCAAGTATAATATTATATTCTGTTCCGGCGACGTTTCGATAGCTAGATCGTTATCATCAGGCCTATAACACTTAATGGAGGTTAACATTTATTATAATACATACAGAGTCCCTTATTATATAATTTGTGACTCTGTAATTAATAATGTGACTTGTAATTATTAATGTGACTTGTAATTAATAATGTGACTTGTAATTAATAATATGACTCTGTAATTAATAATGTGACTTGTAATTAAGTTTTAATTGTAAAGCTCTGGTATTTTTATAATCTTTCCGTTTCTGGTTTATTTATATTTAAACACTACAACCAAATTATTTGCCTATATGAACAATCTTTTAATTTTAATTCAGTATTATAATCTTTCCGTTTCTGGTTTATTTATATTTAAACACTACAACCAAATTATTTGTCTATATGAACAATCTTTTAATTTTATTTCAGTATTATAATCTTTCCGTTTCTGGTTTATTTATATTTAAACACTACAACCAAATTATTTGTCTATATGAACAATCTTTTAATTTTATTTCAGTATTATAATCTAAAAATAGTTATAATGTATAATAGTTATAATAGGTTTAATAATCTATTTATAATATTTAAAGAATATTTATCTATTTAATACTTCTATTTATACAAGGTAATAATTTGTGCATTAAAAGTAATCCTACCATTATTATCTGTGCATGTATTAATAAATATAAACGTCCCTTATGTGTTATAGGCCTGATGATGATCGAAACGTCGCCGAAACAGAACGAAATATTATACTTGACTCGCAAAACAGTCTTGCCAAATCAAATAGACATTTGATTTGATATCTGTTACCAAATAGTGTAACAAGAATTATTATTTTTTAGAATAATTGTCAAGTAAACTTGATTATAACAAAGACAGCGTTTCGAAAACAGGTCAGATATCCTCATCAAGTCTGTTTTACTATAAAACGTAGCCTTTATATTTAATATTTAAATATCTAATATGATTATAAGGACTAAGTGCTTTATAGTAAAACCTTCTGGATAAGGGCAACAAACAGGTTTTCGAATCGTCGACTTTACATGAAACAACTTCACTTGTCGTGTTATCCTTCACTGTATACGTTAGTACGAGTCCCGGAATAAATGGATGTATTATTTTATTTGTTACACTTTATGTTTACATCTAATAATTTCAATTTTACATCTTATTATCAACTAAGTAATAACATGTTATTATTATGTAAATGCTACCTAAGGTACTTACTTACCGACCTTCCGTCTCGACGTACCTCTGGCCTGCCCATCCTCCCACTCTAAGATTACAACACATTTTCTATGGGAGAGTAACGATCTTATGCTCATTTGGTCGTTGCAATGCATCAGGCATAAGTCTTATTCTGTCATTAAGAAATTGGTAATGGTATAACTATATCGTCTGATCTAAACTTTTCCCACTTAACAAAAAACTTGTATAAATCCGGCAACACTGTTCTTCCCTGTATTCAATGTACTCAAGGAAAGCAACAAATGCGTCTTGATTAAATGATGAATTACCAGTGTAAGCAATGCTTTAAGGTATATAATTTACACGATCCATATCGTAAAAACATCGCGTGCTGCAACCTGGGCTCCGTTTCTTATAGTTATAATTGATTTAATTTCTATTATATTTTTTTATTGCTATTTTTCTGTTGCCAATCTGTGAGGAAAGCAGCAGCGTATGTAATTAATTAATTAATTGTTGCTTATAATTTTGTTTGTTTTTTCATTTACTACTACTTTCATTATGCATACCTATAAATTTATATTAAATTGCCCACTTTGTGGAGGTAAATGTTTTATTAACTAACTGTTAATGAAGCTATAATAATGAGCAAATGCATTTTAAAGCAGTGTCTTGGGAATTATCCGCTTTGGTAACCTCCCATACCTCAGAGTGTAACGCTCTGAGCAATACTTCTATAAATGTGTCCCTTTCGTGATTGTCTTTTGCCAGAGAAGAGAGTTTAAGGTTCGTGTCACTGCTCTGCTTGTGTTTATTCTTTCTCTGATTTTATCCTCACTTCCCCTTTCTTATTAAAGATCTCAGATATTTGACCCCAATTGATTTCACTGTCTACTAAGCTAAGGTTGAACATTTCATCTTTGCCTACTATTTATTAATGACGAACCTGCGGTGAATCGAGACTTGAAAGAGTTAAAAGTAAACAAATTTAAATCGAAATGGAAATGGATAAAAATATAACGGAGGAGATAAAAAGAAGTCAGTTGACATGGTTTGATCTGGCAGAAGACAGATGGCCCCGGAAGGTAGGTATACTAGAGTGGATTTCCCCTGAGAAAAGAAAGAAAGGACGGCTACGAAGAAGTTGGCGTGATGGCATCGATGAAGTCATGATTGCAAGAAGCCTAAAAGAGGCAGTTAAGTATAACTGAAGAAATTAGAAATTTGGGGGTGGAAAGACGGCTGTAATAGTTCTGTTATATATATATGAAATGTTACTATCTGGAGTACATCCGTTCATTCTGCAGTCCATAAATTCGCAGTTCCGACGTTTCGCTAGAATCTCATCCAGCACTATCTGAACTCCAGATAGTAACATTTCATCATATTTTTCCATCCGTGAAGGAATACGTATCAGCATATATATATATATATATATATATATATATATATATAAAGAACAAAAGTCAAAATACAAATACAAGAATTATATTTGAATTTACAATACACAAGAAAACATATTGCGATATTTATATATATATATATATATATATATATATATATAAATATATATATATATATATATATATATATATATATATATATATATAAATATATATATATATATACACACATTATATATATTGGGAATTAAATTGTAGACATTATTAAAAATCTAAGCTATATATAATGAAATTATACATTATTGGCGTAATAAAGTTTTAGTGATAATTAGAACGACTGTCGATCTAACGAAGGAAGATCAACACGGGGGAAATATCAATCGGTAATAATCAACGAACATTCTGGAAGTACCTAATGAACACGACTTGGTAGATTAAAGTGGATCGCAGTAGCAGCTTCGTCTTTATTATAAAGTTTAAAGTTAGCTTTTAAAGTGAATCCAACAACTCGGAATTGAACAAGAGCACTGTCTCCTTTCTCTCTGGAGTCTAGCGATTCTTAGAATCGAAATATTGAACCGACTTCATTACCAATCTCGATCGAGAAGCAAACGACCTATTGATTTCATGTCTCTATCTATTCTTAGAATTTACTTCGTTTGTTAATTACCGAAGAAAAATTTGATTTATATTTTGATTTTAAATCGATTTGACGTTTTCGTCATTTTTGTTTAAACAAATAATCTAAGTTATTAAATCTAAAATTAGTTTTATTATTAGTATATCTCTACAAATACCTATGAGTAGAAATAACACAGGATGATAACGAAAGAGAAGAAATAAAACATAAAGTAGGACAGGGACGAAGAATAGTAAAAAGACTGAACGAGTATGCCGGAACGAAGAAATAACTAGAGGACGGGAAAACGAATATGTAACAACTTACTAAAGTGTATCGTGACGTAGCTTACGGGGTAAAAACGTGGGTAATGTCTCAAGCAGACAGAAGCAAGATTAACGCAGTAAAACTGTACGCTCGTAGGAGATAGTGCCAACTATGTAGAGAATATAGAATATATCAAATTGTAATTTTCATTCCTTATGATGTTGGTACTGTTTACCAACGAAAAGCTTTGGATATAAATTAATAAATATTCTTGTATTTGAATAACCTATGTTGTTTAAAAAATATATATATATATATAGAATATCAAATGTGTTTTCCTGTTAGAATATTTTTAAGATCAAATAATATACACAAATACAGGAATATTTAATTTATTGAACAATAAACTCAAAGCTTTTCGTTGGCTTACATTACCAACATCTTCAGGAGTTACAATCAGATTGTAACTCCTGAAGATGTTGGTAATGTAAGCCAACGAAAAGCTTTGAGTTTATTATTCAATAAATTAAATATTCCTGTATTTGTGTATATTATTTGATCTTAAAAATATATATATATATATATATATATATATATATATATATATAGAGAGAGAGAGAGAGAGAGAGAGAGAGAGAGAGGGAGAGAGAGAGAGAGAGGGAGAGAGGGAGAGAGAGAGAGAGAGAGACTGAATCTCAGTAAAATTAAAACAACCTCCAATAGAATCCACACACTATTTATTACCAACTATTTACAATATTATATATTATATAAAACTTATATAAATCAAAACAAAACAAGCCCAAAAAAATAAAACTGTATAAATGTTGTATTGAACCTCACAAGCAAGTAGTTTAATAAATAATGCATTTACTGTCGACTTTTCTGCCAAATTATCTTAGAAGGCGACTGTAAATGGACGAGTTATGAAAACTATTAGTAGCGACGAGTAGTAGTTTATAGTCTCCTAGTGGATAGTCGAAATTAGTAACAATAATTTTAGAGTTGTTAGATACCATAATGTCAGTGATATTGTCCTTATTCGATGAATAAATAATAAGTTTCAGCTAATTTATATAGACTTTGCTTTATTTTCTCGAGGAAATCTCTTTTTAAAGTTTAATTTTTATGACATGTACTTGACGATAGTTTATATCTGCCCGTAGTAAAAACGTATGGTTAGTTACAATCCTAACTTAGTAGTTAAATATCTTATAATTAACCAGATTGTAAGGTCTTATCAATTCAACTACACATTATATCAAAAGAGAGGATAAACTTTTAAATAATTGAAATGTATTAAAAAGTATGTTACTGTGATTTTGTTGCATGTAGATTTAATAAAGTAAAGTGAAAAAAATGTGTTTAATATAGTTCCCTATGTAGAATTGTATTATAAATTTTGTATAAATAGTTATAATATAAAATAATTTTTTACGAGTTGAAGCAATATCTTTTTCAATCCCTTCTATTTGTTCACACTTTCCATATAAATATCGTTTATGAATTTTCAATCGTTAGTAAAATACTTTTAATTCCTCCATTTAAGTTCAAATATATTTTTTCAAACTTGAAGTGGAAGACACTTGATGTTAACACAGTTTTTCCAAATATACTTTTAATTAACTTCAAATATTTAATTTTTGTATTATATGGTAGAAAGACTGTTCACAAAAGGATCAAGGTATGATATATAGCTATTTCTTGTCATTTTTTTTAAAGTAAATAACATATGATTTCACAAAACAGCTGATTTTGTTAAAGGTTATGTAGCAAAACAGCTGATTTAACGCGTAGGTTATGTTATTTTATTTATAATAATTCTAATTACTTGATAAAAAGTAACTGAAGTTATTTTTTTAGTAGGAATTGACTTCGTAAATTTTTGTTCATATCACTTGTTTTCAACAGTTAAATTTAAACTCAATTGTTATTCGGGTTCACATAAGAAATTAATTGTTATATTTATATAAAAGTTAATTTTAAAACTTTCAGTTATGTGTTTATGATTTTATTTTAATATTTACAAAATTATATAATTTCCTCTAGTAATAAATTACTCTTGAAATTCCAATTTTGAAGCGATAATGAGACAAGAATTGTAAGAGTGCAAGTGCCGCAGGTAATAGAGTGACTTAAACACAGTGATTTGTTACATTTCACACGTTAGTGTGACGGCTACAACTCAGGTAGCGCTAGACTCTCGCATTGAGAACAGCTGTTGCCAACTTGATTTAAATGGTCTATTCTCTTTCGCCTGTTGGCATAATTTAACTCGACTCTGTTTATATTACCTGGAAACAGCACGTATAAAGCTGAATGTTTCTACTTGTTTTAATATATTATTTGTGTATTTAAAGTCTTGTTGAATAGACAATGTGACAAACTAATAAACTTTCATTTCACCTTTTAACTTATGCTTTATACAAAAAAAAAAATTTAATATAACATAAATATAATTATCCAATTCCTACTATTAGTTCACACTCTCCCTATATATATATATATATATATATATATATATATATATATATATATATATATATATATATATATATATATATATATACACACACACACACATATATATATATATATACACACACACACACACACATATATATATATATACACACACACACACACATATATATATATATATAAATGTTCTTCAAGTTTCGATCGTTAATAGTTAGATCGTAATTTCGATCTATGTGCTCAAGTTGAAATTAATTTTACAAATAATGTATGGAAGGACATTTATGCTAATATAGTTTTTCGAATAATAATTCATTAATTAAATTTAATTTCGTATAAGAGAAAGACCTTTCACAAAACGAGCAAGGTATGCAGTATATTTACTCCGTCCCATTTGGTTTAAAATAAGCTATAACATATTATTAAAAAAAAAAACAGTTGTTTTTATGTTATTGGTTAGGTGTTAGAACGACTGTTGTAACGCGTAGGTTATGTTATTGCGTTTGTATAAGTGTAATTATGTAATAAAAGTACTAAAATAAAAAAAATATTTGCGGACCAATGTATTAATTGACTTTAAACATGTTTTGTATTTTACTTGTTTTTACTAAACATATTACATATGGAATGGGGGAAAATATTACATATGGAATGGGGGAAAATATTACATATGGAATGGGGGAAAATATTACATATGGAATGGGGGAAAATATTACAGAATGGGCGAAAATAAGAAAAACTCTATTTGAAATTTGACACAGTATAGGCCTACTGTTTGTCATAATTAAATAATCCACAAGGAACGCACCCAATTATAAAAATAAAAAAAATAAGAAGCTAAATATTCCAAGTAGATTGGAAGTACATATTCTTGGACTGAGCTCTCCTAATTTGACTGAGTGTTACCTTCATATCGAGGACACAGATATGTGGAAGATACAAGTTGCAAGTTCTCGTAATCTTAACCTCCCTATAAAAGATTATTGAAAATGTTTCTAAAAATAAACACTTTATTTATGGTTACAATAATCTGGCTCATCATAGAATTGTGTAAATGTCTTGCTACAGACACTCTCAATATTGGATAGTGCTAGGTGGATTTCATATTATACAGGTTTGAGGAAAGATGGTCGAGTTTTTACCTAGAACGACGAAAATATTTTCTTTCGCTCTAGTAGGCAAGGTAGCTTCAGGATTTATATTTTGGGTAGGCAAAATTTAGGAGTTTAGGAAGGTCGTGACTACCTTAGTGGCGCCATCTTGCTGGTACCATTGTGAACGAAAAGTCAGGTTTCGGGCACAAAAATTCTCTTAAGGTCTCCTATAAAACAAACAAGAATTATGACCCAAGGCAACTTCAGGTGTGACTGATGGTGATGACACAAGTCATTGCATCGTGCATAACAGTAAAGTATTGATTTGTGAGTACGTGTGCGGTTCTTTATTTATTTATGGATCTTTATGAAATACTTTTATAATATTTCCCCCAAGATAAGTTATGAGTTGTTCCGGCTTCCCCATCATTTTCTTGGACTTCCAATACGAATTTCCCCAGGGGATTGCCAGACTAGGAATACGTTCCTTTCAGCTTTTGTTTGTTTCCTTCCGCTTGTTACATCATGTGTGTGCGCGATTATTCCTAAACAGTTCCTTTGTAGAATCTGTGACCGTCCATGCTGTTCTAAGAAACTTCACTCCGGCCGTTTGTTTTCTTCCTCTTGTTCCATCATGTGTGTGTGCGATTATTCCTAAACAGTTCCTTTGTAGAATCTGTGACCGTCCATGCTGTTCTAAGAAACTTCACTCCGGCCGTTTGTTTTCTTCGCAGATGTTTTTCACGTTTCTCCGCAAAGTTCAACATTCGGATCAGTGACTCCCTTGACAAAAGCTTGCTTTAACGTGAGATGAATTGTTTGAAAAGGACTAAAATAATAAAAGAACAAAGACGTCAAAACGTTCGCGAGACAAAACGTGGTCGGACAAACATCACTGCAATAAAGTTTCCAACTAACAATCACGTAAAAATTATTTACTACGACAAAATAAAGTTTCAACAAGTTCTATATTCTTTTGTCGTAAATTTTAGCAAAGTTTGGATTCTTTCGATTTCCGTTGTTTTAGAGTAAGTTATAGGAAGATAGATAAACATTCTAAAAACTTCTATAGAGCCAATACTTTTACCACGACGTTTAGGTTTTATGCATACGAGTAAATGATGCTCACAAATTAAAAAATATGAGATTAAAAGAAGCATAACTTACTGTTAAAAACTATTCTACTAAATATGTTATGCAAAGATTAAAAAAAAGATCTTGATAGCCTTGGATTTTTTAAGACATTCATTCATAGAAAGACATTTTATCAGTTTTATAACAAAAATGTAGTTGTGTTAAAACAACGGCATAGCAGTTTAACACAGAATAATTACATTTATACAATGAAATCAGGTAAATCCCTAAAGATATCTATAATACTTCTTAATATAATCATCCTCACTTCTATTAGGAATACTTCTATATATTTGAGTACATTTTTCTACCTTTCCTAACATTGCAATATTTTCCTCTGTTGACACGTTTCGGAATGACTCCATTTTCAAATAAATCGTACTTATTTACTAAGGAGTACAGTTTAAGTTTTGGAAATGGTGACATGGCAGAAAATTGTACTCTTATATACATATAATAACCTTATATTGTTTGAAAGCCAATTAGATATTATTTGTATATGTACATGTTTTATAAAAAACTGTTTACATTTTACAATATGGAACATAACACAATAGCATTCACAATAAAATTCATCACCCTATCAATTTACAACATCTTCAAGTTTAAATTTTTACAATTAGTCGTATTTATTGGTCATATAAATTTGTATTTTTAATACAAAGAATCTAGTAAATGAACTTTGAAAATAAATATAGATTGTCAAGTTAGTTTAATCAGATAATTATAGTTACACCTGAGCTGGTGAAAAATAATACAATTTTAAATCTCCATACCACATTCCATTCAACTCACTCTAATGCAGTAAGTAAATTTTGTTTAATTTTTATTTTTTATTAAGTAATTACAATTAATATAAATAAAGTAACATACCCTATGCGTTGAAACAGCTCTTCTACCACATAACCTTTAAAATTAGCTATTGTATGAAATCATATCTTATCACTTATTTTGACCTAAATGGGCGAATTAAATATATTGCATACCTTGCCCCTGTTGTAAAATGTTTTTGCACATTTAAAATTTTAAATAAATTTTATTATTTTTAATTTTATAATTAAAGAATAAATTTAATTAATGACCTAATATTTACGAAATCAAGTGTCATCCACTACAAGTTTCAACTTGAGTAGATAAATAAAAACAAATTTTATAAACGATTGAAAATTTGAAAAACACACACACACACACACACACACACACACACATATATATATATATATATATATATATATATATATATATATATAGAGAGAGAGAGAGAGAGAGAGAGAGAGAGAGAGAGAGAGAGAGAGAGAGAGAGAGAGAGAGTGAGTATATATATTAACAGAAGGAATTAGAAATAAAATGTATGAATTTATTATACGCTAACCACATAGTTTAATTAAATGGAAAGTATTTCTGAATTTATAGAAAATAATTTTTTTAAATGATTGTGAAATATCTGTGGTGACGAAAACTCCTATTAGCTCTAAGGAGCATTTAGTCTTTCGGAAATACTCGGCTCAAATCGTTCACCTCCGGCTTGTTACGCCTTCCAGTAATTCCTAAGTGCTAAAGTCACACGCTACTGATCACTCTTATGCAAATATTTTTATATGCTGAAGCATCAGAGGGTTCACTTCCCCAAATGCAAATAGACACATGCATTCCCACTCTATACCTGGAGTTCGTATTTACCTTTATTCATGGCTAAATCAGCTGAGTGATTTGCATAAAACCTCATCGTAACGTTTAATAGGTATGTGGCTAAGTGTGGGCCTCTAAAACTCCCTCGTCTTAGCAAATGCCTGCTTCTCGTAACGCAACTCAGCCTCATCCCGTTCTTCTCTTGGCCTTATTGAATACTGTGTTTAACCAAAACTCTATTGGTTACTATGCATGATGAATGTGTTTTCTTTTACCATTCTTATTTTATTGAAGCTCTTCGTTACTCTTATGAACATTTCTCCAAATCGTCTTCTGTTTATTCAATTACTTATATATATATAACTTGTACAAAATTTTAATCGTTAGTAAAATACTTTTTATTCATCCACTCATGTTTAAATAGATTTTTGTAAAACCTGTAGTGAATGGCAATTAATTTTAATACAGTTTTTTCAATTATTTATTCATTAATTAAATTTAAAAAAATTGATGTCTGTCGGATTCGAACTGCATAACTACATGTTTGAAGTTGAGGATATAGCACTGAGCCAACTTTCCCGTAGGAATTTATTACTTAAAGATGTATATGAAGTTAAAAGAGAATGGTTCCTTGCAATAACGAAGCAATACAAGAGGTGGATAGAATGAGAGGTTACAGTCCACTATCAGTTTCACAAATTAGAAACGAAAAAGCTAATAAATAGTAACAAACAAAAATAATAGCTCAACACCATACTCTGTATAGAGAGGAAATTAGAAAATTGGAAGAAAATGTTCTTTCTGTTTTTCCGCTTGAAATTTTTATTCTTTCATATCTATACATACTTATTTAGATTAATTGTAATTATAAAATAAAAAGTTACGTAAATACAATTTTCTTTGTCGACCCCAGTAGGAATTGACTTTAAATAATTTTCTTCTATATGACTTGTTTTTAAATTTCAATATACTAACAACATGAAACAGTAATAGGTTAGTAATTATTTGGAATAGTGACAACGTTTTATTATTAAGAGGTTTTAATACAAATCTTTGTGGTTAGACGTTTTTGTGTATTATTCGTTAGAAATAGGTTGTTTTAAAAATTTTATTTATGCATTACCTTTAGCAAAAGTTAAAAAAGAACAGTACAAAATATCCTTAAGCGGTAGAAATACTAGGTTATACTTTTATTTGTAGACCGTGGAAAATTTCGGACACAATTCGATTAGTTCTTCTAATAAATGCGTGCTAAATAGGGACTAAAATCTCTGCCCTCAAGTAGACCAACCCAATGAGATGAGCTTCCAACCTTTAGTAAGGCTCTACAGTATTATTTACAAAAGCACGTCAGTAATAAAAAGGAAGATATTTATATTATTATTATTAAGGAAGTAACTTGGCTTCGTAGACGACGTGTTGCCTCATCAAAGACCAACTAAACTTCAACCCTAAACCTTCCAGGAGTATTTAATGAGCTCTCACCTCGTGGTTTTTCAGGCTTGCAGATTTTTTAAGGTTTTCAAATAATTTAGTTTTTTAACTCTTTCAACAAATTGATTGGAAAATGAAATTTTAAAAATACCCTTTAGTATTACTTTTTTTGTGTTTAAAATTCCAATTTTGTAAATTAATAATATTAAAAAAGCGCAATACATATCCAGTGAAATATATTTCCCATTCCCTCTTTATCAGATAAAAATGATTCATTCGATAAGTCTAATATTGATATACTTTTCATTCACTAAACTATATTAACGCTATAAACTGGTTAATCGTACCCTTTAATAATGACTTAAACTGTCAATGTAATATGTCTTTGTGAAGTACGTCAAGTAATTTTCCGTTACTGTCAGCCTTTTAATTACATTTCTAAATCCTAGTTTTATTATTGAAATCCTTTTCTTCATTTCAAACATCTTGAAACTTTTGCTTAAATTTTCATATTTCGTTTTTATTTTTGAAACTAAGGATGAAGTCCTAGACAAATAAATAAGATCCATTCTAGACAATTTTTTCAATGATATTATATTATTAAGAGGATTTCAGTATTTAACTAATATTATTAAGTATTTACTAACAGTAATTAAATAAATATTAGACAGTAAAATTTTATTTTTAATGTGAATCTGATTTTTAATTTATGTGTGTGTGTGTGTGTATACATATATATATATTGAGAGAGAGAAAGACAGAGAGAGAGAGAGAGAGAGTTGAAGGTAGGGAGGGGGGAGAGAGACTCATTGGAAATCTTTTACGATATAACGTAGCCTGTGTAAAATACTCAAAAAAATTAATAGATTGTTTTTCATATATGTAGAGAAGAATTCAAGGTAGGTTACGTTATTTAAATATAATAATAAAACAAACAATATATACGTTTAGGCTTTTAAATCCGATTGTCTGTTTTTGAAATAAAGTTCCTGCCGTTGCTTCATTTTGCTTACGTGTACATTGACGCGATACATGCGTTGCTTTCGTAATTACTTTCTGTGATTCTGGTAGTTGTAAAAACTGTAATCACACACAGAAGTTGACCGAGGGGGGGGGGATTGTAGAACGCATTGAATAACAAACGCTGTGATTTGTAAAAGTGAATGCGAGCAACCCTCACCCTCGGTCTTATCAGCATCTCTTTGACACCCCCAACGCCGGGATTCGCATCTCTAGTTCATTTGTGCTCTTGTGTTCTTCGCCTGCAGGGCATAAAAATCAGGACGTCTTTGAAAATACGGGCTTGGAACTGTTGAAGAAAGGAAATCGGTTACCTTGCGGAGGGAGACACAATACGGGCTGACAGCAGCAATCTGTCTTTGATATCGGGCTTTGGTTACCTTGCGGAGGCAGACACAATACATTCTGACAGCAGCAATCTGTCTTTGATATCGGGCTTTGGTTACCTTGCGGAGGCAGACACAATACGGAATAACAGCAGCAATCTGTCTTTGATATCGGGATTAGGTTACCTTGCAGAGGCAGACACAATACGGGCTGACAGCAGCAATCTGTCTTTGATATCGGGCTTCGGTTACCTTGCGGAGGCAGACACAATTCGGGCTGTCAGGAGCAATATGTCTTTGATATCGGACTTTGGTTACCTTGCGGAGGCAGACAAAATACGGGCTGGCAGCAGCAATCTGTCTTTGTTATCGGGCTTCGGTTACCTTGCGGAGGGAGACACAATACGGGCTGACAGCAGCAATCTGTATTGATTTCATATCGGGCTTAGATTACCTTGCGGAGGCAGACAATACGGGCTGACAGCAGCAATCTGTCTTTGTTATCGGGCTTTGGTTACCTTGCGGAGGCAGACACAATACGGGCTGACAGCAGCAATCTGTCTTTGATATCGGGCTTTGGTTACCATGCGGAGGCAGACACAATACATTCTGACAGCAGCAATCTGTCTTTGATATCGGGCTTTGGTTACCTTGCGGAGGCAGACACAATACGGAATAACAGCAGCAATCTGTCTTTGATATCGGGCTTTGGTTACCTTGCGGAGGCAGACACAATACGGAATAACAGCAGCAATCTGTCTTTGATATCGGGCTTTGGTTACCTTGCGGAGGCAGACACAATACGGAATAACAGCAGCAATCTGTCTTTGATATCGGGCTTTGGTTACCTTGCGGAGGCAGACACAATACGGGCTGACAGCAGCAATCTGTCTTTGATATCGGGCTTTGGTTACCATGCGGAGGCAGACACAATACGGAATAACAGCAGCAATCTGTCTTTGATATCGGGCTTTGGTTACCTTGCGGAGGCAGACACAATACGGAATAACAGCAGCAATCTGTCTTTGATATCGGGCTTTGGTTACCTTGCGGAGGCAGACACAATACGGAATAACAGCAGCAATCTGTCTTTGATATCGGGCTTTGGTTACCTTGCGGAGGCAGACACAATACGGAATAACAGCAGCAATCTGTCTTTGATATCGGGCTTTGGTTACCTTGCGGAGGCAGACACAATACGGGCTGACAGCAGCAATCTGTCTTTGATATCGGGCTTTGGTTACCATGCGGAGGCAGACACAATACATTCTGACAGCAGCAATCTGTCTTTGATATCGGGCTTTGGTTACCTTGCGGAGGCAGACACAATACGGAATAACAGCAGCAATCTGTCTTTGATATCGGGCTTTGGTTACCTTGCGGAGGCAGACACAATACGGAATAACAGCAGCAATCTGTCTTTGATATCGGGCTTTGGTTACCTTGCGGAGGCAGACACAATACGGAATAACAGCAGCAATCTGTCTTTGATATCGGGCTTTGGTTACCTTGCGGAGGCAGACACAATACGGAATAACAGCAGCAATCTGTCTTTGATATCGGGCTTTGGTTACCTTGCGGAGGCAGACACAATACGGAATAACAGCAGCAATCTGTCTTTGATATCGGGCTTTGGTTACCTTGCGGAGGCAGACACAATACGGAATAACAGCAGCAATCTGTCTTTGATATCGGGCTTTGGTTACCTTGCGGAGGCAGACACAATACGGAATAACAGCAGCAATCTGTCTTTGATATCGTGCTTTGGTTACCTTGCGGAGGCAGACACAATACGGGCTGACAGCAGCAATCTGTCTTTGATATCGGGCTTTGGTTACCATGCGGAGGCAGACACAATACATTCTGACAGCAGCAATCTGTCTTTGATATCGGGCTTTGGTTACCTTGCGGAGGCAGACACAATACGGAATAACAGCAGCAATCTGTCTTTGATATCGGGCTTTGGTTACCATGCGGAGGCAGACACAATACGGAATAACAGCAGCAATCTGTCTTTGATATCGGGCTTTGGTTACCTTGCGGAGGCAGACACAATACGGAATAACAGCAGCAATCTGTCTTTGATATCGGGCTTTGGTTACCTTGCGGAGGCAGACACAATACGGAATAACAGCAGCAATCTGTCTTTGATATCGGGCTTTGGTTACCTTGCGGAGGCAGACACAATACGGGCTGACAGCAGCAATCTGTCTTTGATATCGGGCTTTGGTTACCATGCGGAGGCAGACACAATACATTCTGACAGCAGCAATCTGTCTTTGATATCGGGCTTTGGTTACCTTGCGGAGGCAGACACAATACGGAATAACAGCAGCAATCTGTCTTTGATATCGGGATTTGGTTACCTTGCGGAGGCAGACACAATACGGAATAACAGCAGCAATCTGTCTTTGATATCGGGCTTTGGTTACCTTGCGGAGGCAGACACAATACGGGCTGACAGCAGCAATCTGTCTTTGATATCGGGCTTTGGTTACCATGCGGAGGCAGACACAATACATTCTGACAGCAGCAATCTGTCTTTGATATCGGGCTTTGGTTACCTTGCGGAGGCAGACACAATACGGAATAACAGCAGCAATCTGTCTTTGATATCGGGCTTTGGTTACCTTGCGGAGGCAGACACAATACGGAATAACAGCAGCAATCTGTCTTTGATATCGGGCTTTGGTTACCTTGCGGAGGCAGACACAATACGGAATAACAGCAGCAATCTGTCTTTGATATCGGGCTTTGGTTACCTTGCGGAGGCAGACACAATACGGAATAACAGCAGCAATCTGTCTTTGATATCGGGCTTTGGTTACCTTGCGGAGGCAGACACAATACGTAATAACAGCAGCAATCTGTCTTTGATATCGGGCTTTGGTTACCTTGCGGAGGCAGACACAATACGGAATAACAGCAGCAATCTGTCTTTGATATCGGGCTTTGGTTACCTTGCGGAGGCAGACACAATACGGAATAACAGCAGCAATCTGTCTTTGATATCGGGCTTTGGTTACCTTGCGGAGGCAGACACAATACGGAATAACAGCAGCAATCTGTCTTTGATATCGGGCTTTGGTTACCTTGCGGAGGCAGACACAATACGGAATAACAGCAGCAATCTGTCTTTGATATCGGGCTTTGGTTACCTTGCGGAGGCAGACACAATACGGGCTGACAGCAGCAATCTGTCTTTGATATCGGGCTTTGGTTACCATGCGGAGGCAGACACAATACATTCTGACAGCAGCAATCTGTCTTTGATATCGGGCTTTGGTTACCTTGCGGAGGCAGACACAATACGGAATAACAGCAGCAATCTGTCTTTGATATCGGGCTTTGGTTACCATGCGGAGGCAGACACAATACGGAATAACAGCAGCAATCTGTCTTTGATATCGGGCTTTGGTTACCTTGCGGAGGCAGACACAATACGGAATAACAGCAGCAATCTGTCTTTGATATCGGGCTTTGGTTACCTTGCGGAGGCAGACACAATACGGAATAACAGCAGCAATCTGTCTTTGATATCGGGCTTTGGTTACCTTGCGGAGGCAGACACAATACGGGCTGACAGCAGCAATCTGTCTTTGATATCGGGCTTTGGTTACCATGCGGAGGCAGACACAATACATTCTGACAGCAGCAATCTGTCTTTGATATCGGGCTTTGGTTACCTTGCGGAGGCAGACACAATACGGAATAACAGCAGCAATCTGTCTTTGATATCGGGATTTGGTTACCTTGCGGAGGCAGACACAATACGGAATAACAGCAGCAATCTGTCTTTGATATCGGGCTTTGGTTACATTGCGGAGGCAGACACAATACGGGCTGACAGCAGCAATCTGTCTTTGATATCGGGCTTTGGTTACCTTGCGGAGGCAGACACAATACGGGCTGACAGCAGAAATCTGTCTTTGATATCGGGCTTTGGTTACCTTGCGGAGGCAGACACAATACGGGCTGACAGCAGAAATCTTTCTTTGATATCGGGCTTTGGGCACCTTGTAGAGGCAGACACAATACGGTCTGACAGCAGTAATCTGTCTTTGATATCGGGGTTTTGTTACCTTGCGGAGGCAGACACAATACGGGCTGAAAGCAGCAATCTGTCTATGATTTCGGGGTTTGGTTACCTTGCGGAGGCAGACACAATACGGGCTGACAGCAGCAATCTGTCTTTGATATCGGGCTTTGGTACCTTGCGGAGGCAGACACAATACGGGCTGACAGCAGCAATCTGTCTATGATTTCGGGGTTTTGTTACCTTGCGGAGGCAGACACAATACGGGCTGAAAGCAGCAATCTGTCTATGATTTCGGGGTTTGGTTACCTTGCGGAGGCAGACACAGTACCGGCTGTCAGCAGCTATCTGTCTTTGATATCGGGCTTTGGTTACCTTGCGGAGGCAGACACAATACGGGCTGACAGCAGAAATCTTTCTTTGATATCGGGCTTTGGGCACCTTGTAGAGGCAGACACAATACGGTCTGACAGCAGTAATCTGTCTTTGATATCGGGGTTTTGTTACCTTGCGGAGGCAGACACAATACGGGCTGAAAGCAGCAATCTGTCTATGATTTCGGGGTTTGGTTACCTTGCGGAGGCAGACACAATACGGGCTGACAGCAGCAATCTGTCTTTGATATCGGGCTTTGGTTACCTTGCGGAGGCAGACACAATACAGGCTGACAGCCGCAATCTGTCTTTGTTATCGGGCTTTGGTTACCTTGCGGAGGCAGACACAATACGGGCTGACAGCAGCAATCTGTCTTTGATATCGGGCTTTGGTACCTTGCGGAGGCAGACACAATACGGGCTGACAGCAGCAATCTGTCTTTGATATCGGGCTTTGGTTACCTTGCGGAGGCAGACACATTACGGCTGACAGCAGCAATCTGTCTTTGATTTCGGGCTTTGGTTACCTTGCGCAGGCAGACACAATTCGGGCTGTCAGCAACAATATGTCTTTGATATCGGTCTTTGGTTACCTTGCGGAGGCAGACACAATACGGGCTGACAGAAGCAATCTGTCTTTGATATCGTTATTTGGTTACCTTGCGGAGGCAGACAAAATACGGGCAGACAGCAGCAATCTGTCTTTGTTATCGGGCTTTCGTTACCATGCGGAGGCAGACACTATACATTCTGACAGCAGCAATCTGTCTTTGATATCGGGCTTTGGTTACCTTGCGGAGGCTGACACAATACAGGCTGACAGCAGCAATCTTTCTTTGATATCGGGCTTTGGTTACCTTGCGGAGGCAGACAAAATACGGGCAGACAGCAGCAATCTGTCTTTGATATCGGGGTTTTGTTACCTTGCGGAGCAGACACAGTACGGGCTGACAGCAGCAATCTGTATTTGATATCGGGGTTTGGTTACCTTGCGGAGGCAGACACAATACGGGCTGACAGAAACAATCTGTCTTTGATATCGTTATTTGGTTACCTTGCGGAGGCAGACAAAATACGGGCAGACAGCAGCAATCTGTCTTTGTTATCGGGCTTTCGTTACCATGCGGAGGCAGACACAATACATTCTGACAGCAGCAATCTGTCTTTGATATCGGGCTTTGGTTACCTTGCGGAGGCAGACAAAATACGGGCAGACAGCAGCAATCTGTCTTTGTTATCGGGCTTTCGTTACCATGCGGAGGCAGACACAATACATTCTGACAGAAGCAATCTGTCTTTGATATCGGGCTTTGGTTACCTTGCGGAGGCAGACTCAATACAGGCTGACAGCAGCAATCTTTCTTTGATATTGGGGTTTGGTTACCTTGTGGAGGCAGACACAATACGGTCTGACAGCAGTAATCTGTCTTTGATATCGGGGTTTTGTTACCTTGCGGAGGCAGACACAGTACGGGCTGACAGCAGCAATCTGTATTTGATATCGGGGTTTGGTTACCTTGCGGAGGCAGACACAATACGGGCTGTCAGCAGCAATCTGTCTTTGATATCGGGCTTTGGTTATCTTGCGGAGGCAGACACAATACGGGCTGACAGCAGCAATCTGTCTTTGATATCGGGCTTTGGTTACCTTGCGGAGGCAGACACAATACGGGCTGACAGAAGCAATCTGTCTTTGATATCGGGCTTTGGTTACCTTGCGGATGCAGACAAAGTACGGGCTGACAGCAGCAATCTGTCTTTGATATCGTTATTTGGTTACCATGCGGAGGCAGACACAATACATTCTGACAGCAGCAATCTGTCTTTGATATCGGGCTTTGGTTAGCTTGCGGAGGCAGACAGAATACGGAATAACAGCAGCAATCTGTCTTTGATATCGGGATTTGGTTACCTTGCGGAGGCAGACACAATACGGGCTGACAGCCGCAATCTGTCTTTGATATCGGGCTTTGGTTACCTTGAGGAGGCAGACACAATACGGGCTGACAGCAGTAATCTGTCTTTGATATCGGGGTTTGGTTACCTTGCGGAGGCAGACACAATACGGGCTGTCAGCAGCATTCTGTCTTTGATATCGGGCTTTGGTTACCTTGCGGAGGCATACACAATACGGGCTGACAGCAGCAATGTGTCTTTGTTATCGTGGTTTGGTTACCTTGCGGAGGCAGTCATAATACGGGCTGTCAGCAGCAATCTGTCTTTGATATCGGGCTTTGGTTACTTTGCGGAGGCAGACACAATACTGGCTGACAGCAGCAATCTGTCTTTGATATCGGGTTTTGGTTATTTTGCGGAGGCAGACACAATACGGGCTGACAGCATTAATCTGTCTTTGATATCGGGCTTTGGTTACCTTGCGGAGGCAGACACAATACGGGCTGTCAGCAGCAATCTGTCTTTGATATCGGGCTATGGTTACCTTGCGGAGGCAGACACAATACGGGCTGTCAGCAGCAATCTGTCTTTGATATCGGGCTTTCGTTACCTTGCGGAGGCAGCCTCAATACGGGCTGACAGCAGCAATCTGTCTTTGATATCGGGCTTTGGTTACCTTGCGGAGGCAGACACAATACGGGTTGACAGCAGCAATCTGTCTTTGATATCGGGATTTGGTTACCTTGCGGAGGCGGCCACAATACGGGCTGACAGCAGCAATCTGTCTTCGACATTGAGGTTTTGTTACCTTGCGGAGGCAGACACAATACGGGCTGACAGCAGCAATCTGTCTTTGATATCGGAGTTTTGTTACATTTTCGTTTAAGACAAAACTACAATAGATGTCTGCATTATTTACCTAATCGAGATTCATTTACAAAAGTAAGTGTAAAATATAAAATATTCTAGAATAAATTTTGTAATCTTCTGATTACGTATTTTTTATTGCTTCACTAGCAAAATTATTGGGTGGTTAAACGTTATCCAGTCCGTATGGATGTCACGCCACTGGATGCAGTAGTTAATTATGTTTCTCTGACTCGCCGAGATTCTTCACAAATCACTCAAACAAATTATTATTGACAAGATAATTGTTATAGCGATGTCCGTGGTTAGGTGTCGAAACACATTAGCCAACTCTTCGCCTGTCATTCTATTTATGGAATATATCTTTATTTAAAAACGATTAAATGTACATAAACATATTTAAAATATAGAGCGTTAAATGTTCTATACGTACGTGCATGTTAGCGCTGTTTACGTTGAAACAGAACAAGTACAATTACAGCTTCTTGTTCTTGGAGAAAATTAAATTGGAGCTCTGCTTTCTGCTCCAGATTGAATCTCTTCCTACAATTAACTCCAAACATGGAATGTAATGTTTATCTTTTATATTTAATTACCTGTAATGTTATGTTACTTTTCATCTGTTAATTAATTATCTTAGTCTTATTACGGTATCATACACTATTTTATAATTATATTTGATTTTAATTAATAAAACAACGAACTGCTACTAAATCCAATAATTTATTTACTCATAATCGTTTCAGTGACAAACTCACAATCTTCTTCAGTATAAATACACAAATTGTAAACTAAAACCAAATAGTTCGAATGTGTGTAGTAATAGACTTACACACTAAGGTGATGATGACTTTGTCATTGAAACAATTATGCTAGAATAAATTAATAATAGCGAGTAAATCTTTAGTTGTTACGTCACAAGTTTATTTGTCAAGCCGTTAAACAAATGAGATAAAATACTCAATAGTGAATGTTTTAAATTTAAAGATGTACAATTGGTGAGAAACTCTCTATTATTTTGGTTTTGTTTTATTTATTGCTTTAAAAATAACCATTATTAGACCATTCAGTCCCCTTTTGAAAGTCAGACAATTATAATGTTTTTAAAAATAATTAGCATAGTTTATGTACTGAAATTTTCATCTTTAATATTTACACATCTAAACATTTTAGAGCAAAACGTACTGTTGCAAGCACAATAAAATATATTTGTTACAAATACGTTTTAATATTCTGTTTAATTATCTTGTTTTACTCAGATAAAGTTTACAAAATCAATAAATCTTTAAATTTATTAAGATCTAGATATAAAACTAGATTAATTATAAACAATGAAAAGTTTTACAACAGTTTTTATTTAATTTCGTTAAGCTATTTTCTGAGACAAACATAGTTTGTTTTTTCAGAGGAAAACAATAATGTTTTCATAAGTAACAGTACCTTAAATAAGTACACAGATTTGCGGTTAATTAATTTTTCAATTCCTTTTATTAGTTTATTCTTTTATATCTTGTTCAAATTTTCATTCGCTAAATACGTTTTTTTTCATCCACTGAAGTTCAAATACTTTTTTCAAACTTCAAGTGGATGACACTTGATGTTAATACAGTTTTTTTTCAAATATTAATTCATTAAATTAATTAATTAATGAATCAATTTTAGTTTTATATTGGAGAAACACTTTCATCAAAGGGAGAAGGTATGTAATATAGTTATGTTGTCCCATTTCGCTCCAAATAAGTGATAACATATCACTAACAGCTGTTTTAACGCATAGGTCATGTGGCTTTATTTATATTAGTTTTAATTATTTAATAAATAGTTACTAAAATAATTTTTTCTTTGATGACCTGAGTAGGAATTCACTTAAACAAATTTTGGTTTATTTTACTTGTTAATTTAATTCTCTACTGTATATGGTGATATAACTTCAAAAATTAAAAAAAAGTTAAATAAACATATGAAAAAACTAGGAATAGAATCGTACTTAAGCGTTGAGTTTTGGAAGTATAGTTTTCCTCGTAAACTTTAAAATGTAATAGTTACCAGAAATATTGCTTAACTTTCAAAAGTATCAAGGAGTGCAAAAATAAGTTCTACATTTGAACTCAATAAATTAATGCTTGCCTAACTTATACTTTAAGTAAATTTACGTCTCAAATCACTTATATAGATGCCAGGTTGCAATCAAAAAAGTTTTGTCTCAATAAGTTTTACATAGATTTACTTACTTAAAAGTTTGTCGTTGATTTATTAACTTCATACGTAAAAGTTTTTTCCAATCGACACGAACAACAAAATCACGAAAATAAATTTCTATGAAAACATTTCCCAACACATATTAAAGCTAGCGTTTATAAAAAGCGTTAGAAATATTTTTAGCCCTACAAAGCTTCAGGTGCGGAATTGCGTTTTTCCACAATATTGCTTTAATAGAATGTAGACAGTTGTATGAATGGTTTTGAAGGGGCTTCACTTTTGACGGTTTCAGTCCCTCAATAAAGCACCGTCAGCTGTTTTACATTCGTTAGCCTGACACGCTGAAGCTTGCTTTAGGGGGGTGTAAATAACGCGGGCTTCAGTGAACAATTATTATTTTTCAACCCTTCCTCCTGGGGGTTTGCCCGAATGTTTTCTGTTATACCAAGAGTTTTACGAATACTATGTTTCCATTAACATTTAAAGAGAAACTTTTAGCTTCATCTGTGGCAAAAAGGAATCTGAAAATAACACAGATTTTTTAATTTACCTAATACATTGCTTGAGAGCTATTACATTTGTTTTATTCCTGTAAAATCTTATTTACATAAAAAAGGAAGACTGTTTACTTTCTTAAGGACCCTGGGGAGATCGAATAAAGCGGTCGAGTATTTAATTATAAAGACTTTTTCACCATCCTGTGTGCATGAAGATCGTTTCCCTAGTTACTACTGAAATGGGATCAAGTTTACTTAGTTTCATATTCAAAAGGATTACTTCCATACTTACTATATTGTAATCTATGTGGTAATTAAAAGTAATAATGGCATTAAAAGCACCCCTATTCAATAGATACATTCATACAATTATTAAGTCCACTTTATTTGTGTTTAGTTAATATTATTGAATTCACTGGGAATTACAAAGCAGTGTATACAGTTTAATGTTCACATTGGCTTTCGTATCATAGTTTACCATGTAATATTATACATTCCTATTGTTTAAATTTGTGTAAAATTAACTTGGAAAACCTCTGTTCTATTATGTACATCGAACATCTGATCCAATGTTCAATGGATATTGTTTTAATTAGAGGACTTTTATTGATCGCTGGAATTTAAAGCTTTAAGTGCATTGTATTGTTAAAAACGTCAATAAAATATGGTTTTATTTTGTGTGCTTGCAAATAAGTTCAGTTTATATAGTTTTATAGCTATCGTTGGGGTTCAATTGCACTCTAAAGATGAGTCTGTTTTAAGTCGTATTTTTGTACAATTTAAGGAGTTTTGTACACACACACACACACACACACACACACATAATTGGTTAATAAATTTTATTAGCTATTAATTTATTGATGAATAATACAATGTGTATTCATAAAATACCAATTTTATGAATAATGTATACATTAGGCTACTAAAATATGCATTAAGAAGCTTTAATTTATTGTTTTTTAATACAACTTTATAAGAGCAGTCTGAGTATTTGAAGGAAAAGCAACAAACTAAGAATGAAATCCTTGGTATGTCGTAAAATCCAATACAGGAAATGATTGCATTTGTTAAAATTAAATATTTAAAAAATATATAAATGTAGAATTCTTTAGATTCATGATTTGTAACCAGACACAATTTAGTGAACGATAATTCAAAATTTAGATGTGACAAAATCTACATTACGCAAGGAAGTATTACTTTTGTATTAATGTTATATTTCATCATTCTTGGATCAAATAACGAATTTCCCAATGTTTCCATAGAGTTTTAGTGTAAAGTTTGAGAAAAGAATTTATCGTTTACCAAAGTTGGATGAATGAGGATGGGCGGGGGATGTGTTTATGCGGAGAGATATTTTTGAGGGGTGGACCCTTTGAGGGTGTGGTGCTCATTTCAAACTTTGGCCCCAGTTTCCTGGGAAATAAATCACCTGCATTCACCATAATACCACCAGTGACCGCCTTTTAGATAACTTTAATCGGAATGAAGTTAAGTTTTGAGATTTAACGTTCTATTTATACGACGGGAATAGTTTACAAAACATGTGTTTGTGTAAAAATACAGTAAATGGAGGTTATGCTTATTGAAACTTGAAGTCAATATGTATATTTTTAAATATATTAAGTAACCACAATAATAAACATGTTTAAATTCAAGTTTATAATGAATATGCATATTTAAAATATTAATTTTATTTAAAATATTATAAATAAATATGTTTTGAAGAATTTTAAAATATTTTAATATTGTTTTCTAACTTGTTTCCTAATTGATATTTATCTTCTAATTAGATTTAGATGGCTAAGCCATCGCTACTAACACCTAACTGTTTAGTACTTCTTCATAGTGGCTAAGCCATCGCTACTAACACCTAACTGTTTAGTACTTCTTCATAGTGGCTAACCCATCGCTACTAACACCTAAATGTTTAGTACTTCTTCATAGTGGCTAAGCCATCGCTACTAACACCTAAATGTTTAGTACTTCTTCATAGTGGCTAAGCCATCGCTACTAACACCTAAATGTTTAGTACTTCTTCATAGTGGCTAAGCCATCGCTACTAACACCTAAATGTTTAGTACTTCTTCATAGTGGCTAAGCCATCGCTACTAACACCTAAATGTTTAGTACTTCTTCATAGTGGCTAACCCATCGCTACTAACACCTAAATGTTTAGTACTTCTTCATAGTGGCTAAGCCATCGCTACTAACACCTAAATGTTTAGTACTTCTTCATAGTGGCTAACCCATCGGTACTAACACCTAAATGTTTAGTACTTCTTCATAGTGGCTAAGCCATCGCTACTAACACCTAAATGTTTAGTACTTCTTCATAGTGGCTAAGCCATCGGTACTAACACCTAAATGTTAAGTACTTCTTCATAGTGGCTAACCCATCGCTACTAACACCTAAATGTTTAGTACTTCTTCATAGTGGCTAAGCCATCGCTACTAACACCTAAATGTTTAGTACTTCTTCATAGTGGCTAAGCCATCGCTACTAACACCTAAATGTTTAGTACTTCTTCATAGTGGCTAAGCCATCGCTACTAACACCTAAATGTTTAGTACTTCTTCATAGTGGCTAACCCATCGCTACTAACACCTAAATGTTTAGTACTTCTTCATAGTGGCTAAGCCATCGCTACTAACACCTAAATGTTTAGTACTTCTTCATAGTGGCTAACCCATCGGTACTAACACCTAAATGTTTAGTACTTCTTCATAGTGGCTAAGCCATCGCTACTAACACCTAAATGTTTAGTACTTCTTCATAGTGGCTAAGCCATCGGTACTAACACCTAAATGTTAAGTACTTCTTCATAGTGGCTAACCCATCGCTACTAACACCTAAATGTTTAGTACTTCTTCATAGTGGCTATGCCATCGCTACTAACACCTAAATGTTTAGTACTTCTTCATAGTGGCTAACCCATCGCTACTAACACCTAAATGTTTAGTACTTCTTCATAGTGGCTAACCCATCGCTACTAACACCTAAATGTTTAGTACTTCTTCATAGTGGCTAAGCCATCGGTACTAACACCTAAATGTTTAGTACTTCTTCATAGTGGCTAAGCCATCGGTACTAACACCTAAATGTTTAGTACTTCTTCATAGTGGCTAACCCATCGCTACTAACACCTAAATGTTTAGTACTTCTTCATAGTGGCTAACCCATCGCTACTAACACCTAAATGTTTAGTACTTCTTCATAGTGGCTAACCCATCGCTACTAACACCTAAATGTTTAGTACTTCTTCATAGTGGCTAAGCCATCGCTACTAATACCTAACTGTTTAGTACTTCTTCATAGTGGCTAAGCCATCGCTACTAACACCTAAATGTTTAGTACTTCTTCATAGTGGCTAAGCCATCGGTACTAACACCTAAATGTTTAGTACTTCTTCATAGTGGCTAACCCATCGCTACTAACACCTAAATGTTTAGTACTTCTTCATAGTGGCTAAGCCATCGCTACTAATACCTAACTGTTTAGTACTTCTTCATAGTGGCTAAGCCATCGCTACTAACACCTAAATGTTTAGTACTTCTTCATAGTGGCTATGCCATCGCTACTAACACCTAAATGTTTAGTACTTCTTCATAGTGGCTAACCCATCGCTACTAACACCTAAATGTTTAGTACTTCTTCATAGTGGCTAACCCATCGCTACTAACACCTAAATGTTTAGTACTTCTTCATAGTGGCTAACCCATCGCTACTAACACCTAAATGTTTAGTACTTCTTCATAGTGGTTAAGCCATCGCTACTAATACCTAACTGTTTAGTACTTCTTCATAGTGGCTAAGCCATCGCTACTAACACCTAACTGTTTAGTACTTCTTCATAGTGGCTAACCCATCGCTACTAACACCTAAATGTTTAGTACTTCTTCATAGTGGCTAAGCCATCGCTACTAACACCTAAATGTTTAGTACTTCTTCATAGTGGCTAACCCATCGCTACTAACACCTAAATGTTTAGTACTTCTTCATAGTGGCTAACCCATCGCTACTAACACCTAACTGTTTAGTACTTCTTCATAGTGGCTAACCCATCGCTACTAACACCTAAATGTTTAGTACTTCTTCATAGTGGCTAAGCCATCGCTACTAACACCTAAATGTTTAGTACTTCTTCATAGTGGCTAACCCATCGCTACTAACACCTAAATGTTTAGTACTTCTTCATAGTGGCTAAGCCATCGCTACTAATACCTAACTGTTTAGTACTTCTTCATAGTGGCTAAGCCATCGCTACTAACACCTAAATGTTTAGTACTTCTTCATAGTGGCTAAGCCATCGGTACTAACACCTAAATGTTTAGTACTTCTTCATAGTGGCTAACCCATCGCTACTAACACCTAAATGTTTAGTACTTCTTCATAGTGGCTAACCCATCGATACTAACACCTAAATGTTTAGTACTTCTTCATAGTGGCTAACCCATCGCTACTAACACCTAAATGTTTAGTACTTCTTCATAGTGGCTAAGCCATCGCTACTAATACCTAACTGTTTAGTACTTCTTCATAGTGGCTAAGCCATCGCTACTAACACCTAAATGTTTAGTACTTCTTCATAGTGGCTAAGCCATCGGTACTAACACCTAAATGTTTAGTACTTCTTCATAGTGGCTAACCCATCGCTACTAACACCTAAATGTTTAGTACTTCTTCATAGTGGCTAAGCCATCGCTACTAATACCTAACTGTTTAGTACTTCTTCATAGTGGCTAAGCCATCGCTACTAACACCTAAATGTTTAGTACTTCTTCATAGTGGCTATGCCATCGCTACTAACACCTAAATGTTTAGTACTTCTTCATAGTGGCTAACCCATCGCTACTAACACCTAAATGTTTAGTACTTCTTCATAGTGGCTAACCCATCGCTACTAACACCTAAATGTTTAGTACTTCTTCATAGTGGCTAACCCATCGCTACTAACACCTAAATGTTTAGTACTTCTTCATAGTGGTTAAGCCATCGCTACTAATACCTAACTGTTTAGTACTTCTTCATAGTGGCTAAGCCATCGCTACTAACACCTAACTGTTTAGTACTTCTTCATAGTGGCTAACCCATCGCTACTAACACCTAAATGTTTAGTACTTCTTCATAGTGGCTAAGCCATCGCTACTAACACCTAAATGTTTAGTACTTCTTCATAGTGGCTAACCCATCGCTACTAACACCTAAATGTTTAGTACTTCTTCATAGTGGCTAACCCATTGCTACTAACACCTAACTGTTTAGTACTTCTTCATAGTGGCTAACCCATCGCTACTAACACCTAAATGTTTAGTACTTCTTCATAGTGGCTAAGCCATCGCTACTAACACCTAAATGTTTAGTACTTCTTCATAGTGGCTAACCCATCGCTACTAACACCTAAATGTTTAGTACTTCTTCATAGTGGCTAAGCCATCGCTACTAACACCTAAATGTTTAGTACTTCTTCATAGTGGCTAACCCATCGCTACTAACACCTAAATGTTTAGTACTTCTTCATAGTGGCTAAGCCATCGCTACTAACACCTAAATGTTTAGTACTTCTTCATAGTGGCTAACCCATCGCTACTAACACCTAAATGTTTAGTACTTCTTCATAGTGGCTAAGCCATCGCTACTAACACCTAAATGTTTAGTACTTCTTCATAGTGGCTAACCCATCGCTACTAACACCTAAATGTTTAGTACTTCTTCATAGTGGCTAAGCCATCGCTACTAACACCTAAATGTTTAGTACTTCTTCATAGTGGCTAACCCATCGCTACTAACACCTAAATGTTTAGTACTTCTTCATAGTGGCTAAGCCATCGCTACTAACACCTAAATGTTTAGTACTTCTTCATAGTGGCTAAGCCATCGCTACTAACACCTAAATGTTTAGTACTTCTTCATAGTGGCTAACCCATCGCTACTAACACCTAAATGTTTAGTACTTCTTCATAGTGGCTAAGCCATCGCTACTAACACCTAAATGTTTAGTACTTCTTCATAGTGGCTAACCCATCGCTACTAACACCTAAATGTTTAGTACTTCTTCATAGTGGCTAAGCCATCGCTACTAACACCTACATGTTTAGTACTTCTTCATAGTGGCTAACCCATCGCTACTAACACCTAAATGTTTAGTACTTCTTCATAGTGGCTAAGCCATCGCTACTAACACCTAAATGTTTAGTACTTCTTCATAGTGGCTAACCCATCGCTACTAACACCTAAATGTTTAGTACTTCTTCATAGTGGCTAAGCCATCGCTACTAACACCTAAATGTTTAGTACTTCTTCATAGTGGCTAAGCCATCGCTACTAACACCTAAATGTTTAGTACTTCTTCATAGTGGCTAAGCCATCGCTACTAACACCTAAATGTTTAGTACTTCTTCATAGTGGCTAAGCCATCGCTACTAACACCTAAATGTTTAGTACTTCTTCATAGTGGCTAAGCCATCGCTACTAACACCTAAATGTTTAGTACTTCTTCATAGTGGCTAAGCCATCGCTACTAACACCTAAATGTTTAGTACTTCTTCATAGTGGCTAAGCCATCGCTACTAACACCTAAATGTTTAGTACTTCTTCATAGTGGCTAAGCCATCGCTACTAACACCTAAATGTTTAGTACTTCTTCATAGTGGCTAAGCCATCGCTACTAACACCTAAATGTTTAGTACTTCTTCATAGTGGCTAAGCCATCGCTACTAACACCTAAATGTTTAGTACTTCTTCATAGTGGCTAAGCCATCGCTACTAACACCTAAATGTTTAGTACTTCTTCATAGTGGCTAACCCATCGCTACTAACACCTAAATGTTTAGTACTTCTTCATAGTGGCTAAGCCATCGCTACTAACACCTAAATGTTTAGTACTTCTTCATAGTGGCTAAGCCATCGCTACTAACACCTAAATGTTTAGTACTTCTTCATAGTGGCTAAGCCATCGCTACTAATACCTAACTGTTTAGTACTTCTTCATAGTGGCTAAGCCATCGCTACTAACACCTAAATGTTTAGTACTTCTTCATAGTGGCTATGCCATCGCTACTAACACCTAAATGTTTAGTACTTCTTCATAGTGGCTAACCCATCGCTACTAACACCTAAATGTTTAGTACTTCTTCATAGTGGCTAACCCATCGCTACTAACACCTAAATGTTTAGTACTTCTTCATAGTGGCTAACCCATCGCTACTAACACCTAAATGTTTAGTACTTCTTCATAGTGGTTAAGCCATCGCTACTAATACCTAACTGTTTAGTACTTCTTCATAGTGGCTAAGCCATCGCTACTAACACCTAACTGTTTAGTACTTCTTCATAGTGGCTAACCCATCGCTACTAACACCTAAATGTTTAGTACTTCTTCATAGTGGCTAAGCCATCGCTACTAACACCTAAATGTTTAGTACTTCTTCATAGTGGCTAACCCATCGCTACTAACACCTAAATGTTTAGTACTTCTTCATAGTGGCTAACCCATCGCTACTAACACCTAACTGTTTAGTACTTCTTCATAGTGGCTAACCCATCGCTACTAACACCTAAATGTTTAGTACTTCTTCATAGTGGCTAAGCCATCGCTACTAACACCTAAATGTTTAGTACTTCTTCATAGTGGCTAACCCATCGCTACTAACACCTAAATGTTTAGTACTTCTTCATAGTGGCTAAGCCATCGCTACTAACACCTAAATGTTTAGTACTTCTTCATAGTGGCTAACCCATCGCTACTAACACCTAAATGTTTAGTACTTCTTCATAGTGGCTAAGCCATCGCTACTAACACCTAAATGTTTAGTACTTCTTCATAGTGGCTAACCCATCGCTACTAACACCTAAATGTTTAGTACTTCTTCATAGTGGCTAAGCCATCGCTACTAACACCTAAATGTTTAGTACTTCTTCATAGTGGCTAACCCATCGCTACTAACACCTAAATGTTTAGTACTTCTTCATAGTGGCTAAGCCATCGCTACTAACACCTAAATGTTTAGTACTTCTTCATAGTGGCTAACCCATCGCTACTAACACCTAAATGTTTAGTACTTCTTCATAGTGGCTAAGCCATCGCTACTAACACCTAAATGTTTAGTACTTCTTCATAGTGGCTAAGCCATCGCTACTAACACCTAAATGTTTAGTACTTCTTCATAGTGGCTAACCCATCGCTACTAACACCTAAATGTTTAGTACTTCTTCATAGTGGCTAAGCCATCGCTACTAACACCTAAATGTTTAGTACTTCTTCATAGTGGCTAACCCATCGCTACTAACACCTAAATGTTTAGTACTTCTTCATAGTGGCTAAGCCATCGCTACTAACACCTACATGTTTAGTACTTCTTCATAGTGGCTAACCCATCGCTACTAACACCTAAATGTTTAGTACTTCTTCATAGTGGCTAAGCCATCGCTACTAACACCTAAATGTTTAGTACTTCTTCATAGTGGCTAACCCATCGCTACTAACACCTAAATGTTTAGTACTTCTTCATAGTGGCTAAGCCATCGCTACTAACACCTAAATGTTTAGTACTTCTTCATAGTGGCTAAGCCATCGCTACTAACACCTAAATGTTTAGTACTTCTTCATAGTGGCTAAGCCATCGCTACTAACACCTAAATGTTTAGTACTTCTTCATAGTGGCTAAGCCATCGCTACTAACACCTAAATGTTTAGTACTTCTTCATAGTGGCTAAGCCATCGCTACTAACACCTAAATGTTTAGTACTTCTTCATAGTGGCTAAGCCATCGCTACTAACACCTAAATGTTTAGTACTTCTTCATAGTGGCTAAGCCATCGCTACTAACACCTAAATGTTTAGTACTTCTTCATAGTGGCTAAGCCATCGCTACTAACACCTAAATGTTTAGTACTTCTTCATAGTGGCTAAGCCATCGCTACTAACACCTAAATGTTTAGTACTTCTTCATAGTGGCTAAGCCATCGCTACTAACACCTAAATGTTTAGTACTTCTTCATAGTGGCTAAGCCATCGCTACTAACACCTAAATGTTTAGTACTTCTTCATAGTGGCTAACCCATCGCTACTAACACCTAAATGTTTAGTACTTCTTCATAGTGGCTAAGCCATCGCTACTAACACCTAAATGTTTAGTACTTCTTCATAGTGGCTAAGCCATCGCTACTAACACCTAAATGTTTAGTACTTCTTCATAGTGGCTAAGCCATCGCTACTAACACCTAAATGTTTAGTACTTCTTCATAGTGGCTAAGCCATCGCTACTAACACCTAAATGTTTAGTACTTCTTCATAGTGGCTAAGCCATCGCTACTAACACCTAAATGTTTAGTACTTCTTCATAGTGGCTAACCCATCGCTACTAACACCTAAATGTTTAGTACTTCTTCATAGTGGCTAAGCCATCGCTACTAACACCTAAATGTTTAGTACTTCTTCATAGTGGCTAAGCCATCGCTACTAACACCTAAATGTTTAGTACTTCTTCATAGTGGCTAACCCATCGCTACTAACACCTAAATGTTTAGTACTTCTTCATAGTGGCTAAGCCATCGCTACTAACACCTAAATGTTTAGTACTTCTTCATAGTGGCTAACCCATCGCTACTAACACCTAAATGTTTAGTACTTCTTCATAGTGGCTAAGCCATCGCTACTAACACCTAAATGTTTAGTACTTCTTCATAGTGGCTAACCCATCGCTACTAACACCTAAATGTTTAGTACTTCTTCATAGTGGCTAAGCCATCGCTACTAACACCTAAATGTTTAGTACTTCTTCATAGTGGCTAACCCATCGCTACTAACACCTAAATGTTTAGTACTTCTTCATAGTGGCTAAGCCATCGCTACTAACACCTAAATGTTTAGTACTTCTTCATAGTGGCTAACCCATCGCTACTAACACCTAAATGTTTAGTACTTCTTCATAGTGGCTAACCCATCGCTACTAACACCTAAAGGTTTAGTACTTTTTCATAGTGGCTAAGCCATCGCTACTAATACCTAACTGTTTAGTACTTCTTCATAGTGGCTAAGCCATCGCTACTAACACCTAACTGTTTAGTTCTTCTTCATAATGGCTAAGCCATCGCTACTAACACCTAACTGTTTAGTACTTCTTCATAGTGGCTAAGCCATTGCTACTAACACCTAAATATTTAGTACTTCTTCATAGTGGCTAAGCCATCGCTACTAATACCTAACTGTTTAGTACTTCTTCATAGTGGCTATGCCATCGCTACTAACACCTAAATGTTTAGTACTTCTTCATAGTGGCTAAGCCATCGCTACTAATACCTAACTGTTTAGTACTTCTTCATAGTGGCTAAGCCATCGCTACTAGCACCTAACTGTTTAGTACTTCTTCATAGTGGCTATGCCATCGCTACTAACACCTAACTGTTTAGTACTTCTTCATAGTGGCTAAGCCATTGCTACTAACACCTAAATGTTTAGTACTTCTTCATAGTGGCTAACCCATCGCTACTAACACCTAAATGTTTAGTACTTCTTCATAGTGGCTAAGCCATCGCTACTAATACCTAACTGTTTAGTACTTCTTCATAGTGGCTAAGCCATCGCTACTAACACCTAACTGTTTAGTACTTCTTCATAGTGGCTAAGCCATTGCTACTAACACCTAAATGTTTAGTACTTCTTCATAGTGGCTAACCCATCGCTACTAACACCTAAATGTTTAGTACATCTTCATAGTGGCTAAGCCATCGCTACTAATACCTAACTGTTTAGTACTTCATAGTGGCTAAGCCATCGCTACTAACACCTAACTGTTTCGTACCTCTTCATAGTGGCTAAGCCATCGCTACTAACACCTAACTGTTTAGAGACGTAAATGTTGATAGACATGTATTACCTTATAGTTCTATTAAGAACACCAAATTAATTATTGTTGCTAAATGTTTATTCGACACAAAATTTCTTTTTTTCTAATTAAATAATGAATACATTTCATTTTTTCCTTTAAAAGTTGTATTGTACCATACTGCTAGAGTTTTTAATGAATATATTTATACCTCGAAATAGAAGAAGCCTATGAACTTGACTGTGTACAATCTGCGGTGCAGTGACTTAAGTACAATGAGCCATTTCGCAAGAAATAAACGCCAAGCAATAACGATGATCGCAAATATAAATCGTTTGACAGGGTTGTTGAACACTAAAAGAAACTTTCTGGCAAGCTGTGCGACGGAAAGAGCTGAGTTTGCAACCCCCGCTCCTTATCCACCCTTCGAACACGGCTGACTTTCTTTCCACGAGTAGTTCTAATTACACATACACAGGTCTTTGTCACATTGTAATACTGTCACCCCCAGTGCAGCTAAACACAAAGGAGCTAGATGAAGCAAATTTTTTTGTCAAAAACACAGCTATAATACATTCTTCTTATACTGAAACCCGTGAGGTTTATATATTTGTTACTCTTCAATTACAATAGTTTAGCATTTTTTATAAATGTATTAATATTTAATAGATACATTATTAATTTCTAAATTATTACAATTTAGCTTAGCGAAAGAAAATTAATACCTTACCTTAAGAAGTAATGTTTACATTTTCATGATTTTTATTTTGTCTCTGAGTATTTCCGCTAATCATATTTGTTTCTGACAATGCAGGACCTTGTACAATCCCTGTTACTGGCAAGGTCTTCTTCTAGGCCAGTCATTTGCATCACTTGAAAGATGTCTGCATCTGACAATCTTCTACAGTTGCCGAAACAGATTTAAAGGAACATCACAGGGAAAAGCGAATCCTCTGGCATCCTTGCTTGAATACAAACCCATTAAGACTTTTCACTCCACACTTGTTTTAGTGTTTATTTTAGTTCTCTCTTCATTATTTCTCATCGAGAGTTTGTGGCACTTTTCCTCAGGTACCAAAATGTACACTGCTTGGAAGTCAATACTTTACCCCTTAAAACAGCACGTATTATGCAATTACTGACCTTAATCTTTGCTTGTTTGTTCATAAGTTTCGTTCTCATCCAAATGGAATTCAGGCTTCTCAGAAATTTCAAGATTTGTTGTTTTTGCTACTTTTTTTGTTTCTCCTAATTCCATTCTTTCAAAACAGGTACCCAGATTCTTACATTAATCCTCGAGTTTTTTCTACACACACACATACATATATATATATATATATATATATATATATATATATATATATATATATATGTATATATGTATATATATACACATATATATTTGTATACATATATATATATATATATATATATATATATATATATATATATTAAATATGGTGATATGTTTTCTTGTAATATATTTAATAAATTTAAAATATTTCAAAAACAAGAATACTTTTAATGAATATATTTATTCTATATATACTGTATATTATTCATATATTATAACATAAAGTACGAGGCTTTAGACTAAATTAAGTTAGTAGCGAAAATAAATCATCTATAGGATTTAGCAAAGAAAATACAAATAGTTTTCTAGTGCGGAAAAAGCAGGTACCAAAGCAGGTCATTATTCTTTTCCAGGAAATTTATAAGTGGAGTCCGGCAAATAGACAAAGGTCCAAGGCTTGTTAAGATGGGAAATCCAGCGGCCGATATAGCCTGGAGAATTAACCGTGTACCGTTGGGTTTGGCTAATTGTAGAACTGTGGGAAACTGACAAATAACGTATTGGTGGTAGTGGGAGAGATTAGATTTCATAGAAACTAAATGATCGGGAGTTTAAGGGAGGTTTTTTTGAAGAGAGTCTTGGAGAAGGGCAGTAAGGTTGGTGGGGACCAGGACCGAAGTGTTGTAAAGGGAGAATTTTGTTAAATTAAGTAAAGTTTTTTTTTATAAGTAAATTTTAGTAAAGTGCGACGTAAAAGTTTTTTTTAAATATAAAGTAAGTTTTTTTTTGTATCATGTGTTAGCGCGGAAGTGAACAAGCCAGGATTCCAGGGACTCTTCAGAACAATAAGTATATTTGAAAATACGTGTAGCCAACAGACATCTATCTTTAGTCTAAAACAAATTTTAAGTTCATCAAAATTTATAACTATAATTCTAGTCACCATTTCTAATTTAAAGCAAAGTTCCCATAATAGCGACCCCGAGAGCAAGAATAAAATTTTAATAGTGTTTTTTTGTTATTCTATTAGAATCTAAAGCCTCAGAAGTCAACCTTTATTATTGTAGTTTAGTTAAGACATCAAGCCTGTCACTGCACAATATTAATATAAATTAGGAATAATGTGTAGAAATAATTGTAGAGAATAAATGCAAGTGATGGTAAAAAATTGATAAGATTGTTAATTCTTTTATAAACCTGAAGGTGTGACTTCAATAGGTAAGTTAATTAAATAACATTTTAAAATAATTTTAATTATAACAAAAGTTAAGTTATAATATGACGCCCAACGTATTGGCAAGTTAAGTTATAATATATATATATATATATATATATATATATATATATATATATATATATATATATATATATATATTGTATGTATGTTTTCTTGTATAAAAATAAAAAACAGCTGAGGCTATTCAAAAATAAGAATAAACACTGTGAATAAAAATTATTAAATAAATTTTTGTATTTGAATAACTTCAATTGCTTATATATATATATATATATATATATATATATATATATATATATATATATATATATTTGTACATAGAGTCTGACATCCACTTTAAACCTATTTATCCATGCCTCACTCTTTAATAACAGAGATATGTTAAACCCTTTTTATGTTTGATGTTTTACCATGCATAAATCTAGTAGGCACTGTTGTATATGTTGTACTCTTGTAATTTTGTATTATTCTGAAACAGAAGTACTACTGTATATAGATCAATGGCTCGACAATGTCACTGGCCTTCAACTGGTCGCAGAACGTCAATAGGTCTGAAGTAAATTCTAAAATTACTTTAGCTTTGTCAGTGGAGGTGAAAATTTAATCTCACATAAAACAAATTGTCTATACATTTTTTATATTCACAGAATGATTTAATGTTGTCATCTGTAAAACATTTAAGGAATATTTATTGTTTTATGCATAATGTTACTTATTTATATAAGTTTATAGTTCTTGATTGGCCTTGCTTATATTTAATCCAAGATATGCTTGGGCAAATTTCACATTTCGTCATTTGTTAAAATCCTGAACGGGATAATAAAGCTTTTACTGATTTCTTTTGATTTTATCAATAAATTAATCAATGGGTTAATTACAATCTACTCATTGTGAGGATACATTTCTTATACTCGTGCATGCATCCACTTTACTGTGTATCGAAATCTATGCTATACTTGTAGACCTTCAACACAGAGTAACCTCTTCTTTATGGCTAGAATCACAAACATATGGGCTACTTATTTCTTGAAGTAGAATGCTCAGGGGAATGTTTAGAGAGACAAAACCCTCGAACGAATTTGTAAATAAGAACTTTAATGCTTTGAAAAATTTGTAAACGAAAATTAATAACTAGATGTTTAGTGCGTTTAAAAGTTTCATTACACTATTACGTTATCATTGAGAAAATGGAAATATATTTTTTATGCTTTTTCGTTGAAATGTTAACAAAAATTATATTTAAAATTATACTATATATTGCATATATTTTGTATAGTAATCATATTAAACATATTTTCTAGTACATTTCTTTTTGCTGACCCATTTCGGAATGACCCATTTTAATAACTTAAGTAGTTATTAAACAGGAAGTACTTTTAGGTTTAGAAATGGAATCATTCGTACACGCTTCAACAAAGGAGATTCTGTAAGGCTAGGAAAGTAAACTCGAATATACACAAATATTCATAACAAAAGTGAAGAGGGTTCGTCTTTATTACGAAAGTCAACAAAAATTATTAATACATTTAAATAATTGTAAACTAACATTTAAATAATTGTAAACTAACTAAAATAAAATTACGGTTTACCCATGTGCTCTTTAAATAACGTAAAAATGTAGCCACTTTAACATGTATTTATCGCATTCTCCTTTTATAACAAATGTCTCCATGGAAACACCAGTCATTACTGTGCAGTGTTTTTGTTTTGACACTCGGGGCCATGAAATACGAGTTTATGTCCCGTTTTCACCCTGAGGGATAATAATACGGTTATTTATATGGAAGCGATTGTAGTGTTCTGAGTGCAACTATTTATTGAACGGTCTTCAAACCAAATGTAAGTGTGACGTTATTGGGGAAATGCCCAGCAATCCTTTTCTAACTATTTATGGAATAATATGTTTGTTATCAATCTATCTATCTATCTATATGTATTATAATATCTATCTATTTTTATAGGTAGTGTTTTTATTTTCTTTCTATTTATCGTGTTTTACTTTTGTATACATGTATTCATCGTTTGGTATGTTTATTTAATTATTTAGCGTATTCAATGGTGTGGGTATGTTATTGTATATATATATATATATATATATATATATATATATATATATATATATATTTGTATCAATCTATCTATCTCTCTATATATAGATAGATATATATAACTAAGGACACAAGGAAAAGAACAAAAAGACCTAAGTTTGCAACAATGGTGGAAAGTACAGTCATTTAGACGGCTCTGAAGTCTAGACAGTGATTAAGAACATACATAATCGAAAAAATGCACAATGGAAAAGGTTTTTAGAGAAAATGCTGTTGATACACATTATAGGATCATATAAGAACGGGAATCAAAGAAATAATGAATGTAGAGCCATCACTTACAGATAAAATAGAAAGAGAGCCGCTTTACTGGATCGCTCATATGAGAAGAATGATAGAGGAAGACCACAGATATCGTGATGTACAGAGTCTAGAATAGGTATGAACAGAAGAGACATAGAAGAAGAAGAAGAAGATTCATGGCAAAATGAGAAATCAAAGGTGTCCGAATTGCGATAAACGGCCAATAATGCTGCAATAAAGTCGCTATATATATATATATATATATATATATATATATATATATATATATATATATATATACTGTATATATGTGGCCGTGTGTGTGTTGAAACGGTCTGAATTAACGTTTCAATTAAGAAATTAATAATTTCTTATTTTTTAAATAACAATTTTAATATTTAAATAATAAGGTTTTAATTTATGGTATAATAAACATAGTAAAGAGTCAATAAGTCAGTAAAATTTTGAATAAGTATTATTAAGACAAATTAAAAATTATAATAGCATGAAACTGTAATAACTAACTAAATTTGACGAACAAGAGTGAAGTGAACAATTTTCTAAGTGCCGAAAAATGCTAACTTGAGAACTAGGCCGCGTAGAACTATCATCGACATTTTGAAATTACCAGAAAAATCCATAATAAACAGTAGTGAAAACAGAATTAAAAAAACTCAAATAACAAAAAAGTTACAGCCATTTAAAAATAATAGAAATTTTTCAGTGTTCTAAAACAGATAACAAAATTATGCAGGTTAAAACTAATACGTTGTCCAACCCGCCCGTACAAGAAACAAGCAAGGAGATAGCGACGAGCTGAGAGGGGTGACATAGCCCTTGGGTTGCTTGGCGGAGCCGTCGTGTTGAGCTCCTATGATATGCCGTTTCTGAAAAGACTCATTTACAGCAGTTTGGTTAATGTTATATGTTATATTGACCTTATGGTAGTTTTTTCAAATTTTGGTTTGACTAATTGCTTTATAGGCATCCGTGAGGTCATTTACATGTAAATTTTGTACGTGGTTATTTGGTGATTTGATCATTGTGTGATGATGATTTGGTGCTGTTGATTGGACTGATTTGTTTTGGCTTGGATTTTGGTGAGGTGTGGATTTTAGATTTTAGACCTTCATGGTGGCTCGTAGACGAAGCACAGGGGTCGATTCCTGCGCGTCGGAAGCGGTGCCGGATCTGTGACTATTGCCGACAGATGCGGATGGGAGGAGCGTTCTGCTCGATCTCTGAGTGACGTAGTTAGTTGAATGATGAAATCATCTAGGGATGGGACGTTAAGTCCCGCGGCGATTACTGTGTTTTTTACATACCACGGGGAGTTAGTGATTAGTCTGAGCGTGACGTTTTGAAAAGAGTGCAGCTTCCTCTTTGATGCATCGCTCAGAAGGGAGTATCAAGCGGGGGCTGCGTAGGTGATGATGGGTCTGATGTACATTTTGTACACCATCAGCCTTGCGGACATTGGGATAGGGTTCCCAGCTCCACGGATGACAGGGAAAAGCCTTTGGCGGGCGCCAATAGCCTTTCGGATGGCACGTCGGAGATGGAGCTGGAAGGTGAGCTTGTTGTCAAGCGTCACCCCTAGATACTGTACTGTGGTTTTCCATGCTATGGGACTGTTGTTGAGAAAGAGTGTTGCGACAGGACAAGCTTGTTTGTTACTGAAACAAACGGCTTCAGTTTTGTCCGTGTTGACTGCGATTCTCCACTTCCGAAGCCACGGTTGGAGAATTTCTAATTGTCTCTGCATGTATCGAACTCCAAAATTAATATTAAGAGTGCGATACTGAAACATGGAGTCGTCAGCAAAGAGTCGCAGTCGGACAGATGGGTATAGGGGGACGTCATTAGTGTATACAAGATACAATAACGGCCCCAGAACTGAGTCTTGAGACACTCCAGCCTCAATCGGACGTCGCGTGGACAGAGTACCTTCAACGGACGCCTGGAACCACATGTTGTCGAGGTACGAATGAATGAGTTGTACATAGCATGGAGGTACGGGACTGTTAGCCAGTTTGTACAGGAGGCCCTCGTGCCATACCCTGTCAAACGCTTTGCTGATATCCAGGAATACAGCGATGTTGTGACTTTTGGTGTTGAAGCCATCTGCGAGGGAGTTAACCACGTTGGTTAATTGCAGGGTTGTGGAATGGCCACTGCGGAAGCCGTATTGCTGACTGCGTATAGTAGGGGCTATGTATTGTAGCAGCCTATCGTTGAGTAGCCTCTCAAAGACCTTTGAGAGGTTGGGTAGAAGTGATATAGGCCTGTAGTTTTGGGGAAGAAGAGCACTTTTGCTTTGTTTAAGGAACAGGACTACTTTTGCTCCCTTCTATGAAGTAGGGTAGTGGCGTGTTCGCATGATTCCGTTGAAGAGATTGGTGATAGACATCAGCATGGGGAGGGATACGAGAAAAACGTTGATTGGCTGCTTTTCATTGTTTTTGAGATTTATGACAGATGTGGGCTCCAGGCGGTGGTGAGTTCGGATTCAATGTACGAAGTTGGGGTGTCGTAGGGAATGCCTTTGATTACCACTTTCACTTCCCTCTCCGCCACGGGAGTAAAAGTGTGGAACTAAATATTGTTTTTAACTAACAGGATTTGGGCTGCCCTGAAAGCAAGAATCGTTTTGGCCTGGAGCCGAAAGGAATGGCCTCGGCAGGTGATGTCGAGGTCGCCATGAGTGGCCTCATGGACCTCCTTGGCGACAGTTCGCCAGTTTTAGAGTGCCTCCACTAGTATGGGCGCAATAAATACAGGAACTTATGAACCTGTAAGGCAGTAAAAATGTTTTAATACGAGGCGCTAACGGCCGCTATGTCGGATCGCTTCTAGAACCACCATAAGGCCAGATGGGACAAAACCACCACGTTTCCGCCGTCTACTTCCATCCATGGACGAGGGCTTCAGACTCAGCCTCCGGGACGTGAAAATGGAGAAAGACTTCCATCGATTGACCAGGGATGGCAACTTCCGATGTCTAGGGACCAGGGAATCCAGACGAGAGGACTCCAGGACCGGCAGGGAAATCCTTGGCAAGTCATTTTCTCTATTATATACAAATTGACGTTAAATTTAGTCAGTTAAATTTATTAAATTCAAATTACCAATTAAACTTAAACAATGACTTCATTCTATGTTGAATAATTAAATAAATCTTAAAAGTAATAAAATTAATTAGTATAACAAAATTGTTGAAATAATGAATAATAAATATTAAATTTACAAAGTGGTTTTGGCCATAAGCCAATCATTTTCAAGAAGACCAGATTTATTGAATCATATAAACTTTAAAATTATTTATAATAAAATGTGAATTTACCAATTCAATCTTGAAATAAGAAGATAAAGTATTTTATTATGTTAAATTTGGAAATAATTTTTTTTTTAAATATGTAAATGTAATTAATGAATTGTATGAATTGTATATGAAATGTTGGTTTTAAATATGTGAAAAATAACGAACTTTTAATTAATAATTTGTGCAGATAAAGAGAGATCTAAATATGTTTTATTTGAAAACAAAATTAGTTTAGTATAAAAGCAGTAATTAAATGCATTATAAAAACTTACAGTATTTGAATTTATCCTATGTTGAACAACCAATAAAACCTTTTAGTTTTTTCCAACTGATAAATAATGATTATAAAATCAGAGTACAGTTTTAATTAAATTTCATTAATTAATAAATATATAAAATTCAGAACCTAATGTTTTTCCAAACGAGTTCTCTCCTGAGAACAATTTTATTGAGCTATTCTAAAAATTAGTAGGTTTTTTGTATTGAAGCCCAGAGACGATGTCTACTGGCAGATCATGTTTAAAGAACACAAGAGCCTTTTAAAATAGGTATCTTAAACATGATCATATTTTGCACGTCCCCTTGCTGTGCCTGCAGATCTCATGAAGTGGTAAGATTCTTTGAAAATTTTGTGTGTTCATATAAATGTTGTTTCTTTCCAGCTGACTATTTTACTGACATGTGTGACTAAATACAGACCTAACAAACCTGCCAACCAACTTAGGGGAGGTCATACAATCGTTATGGTAGATGTCAGCGGGAATAGACTTGCATTTGGGCGTGGTACTTTATGCGGGAACACTAGACAAAATTTAGGGATCTTAACACGGTACACAAAACCGTGTGAGCAGCATATATATATATATATATATAATAAATATAATTTCTGCAACATCTTAAACGAAACGATGCGGAGCAATACACAACACGCACGCAGCGCGCCGCGAGAGCGAAAGAGGGGGGAGACGTTGCAGTGTGTGTGTTTATTTTTAATAGTGAGGAAATATTTATTTATTAATATTTATCTTATAATCAGACTTTATCTATTTATTTATTGTGAGGGGTGTGTTCCTATCTATCTCACTCTACAGATCTTTTTTTCAGTGTTTTGTCTAATAATTAAGTTGATTAGGAGTTCCTAAGCCTTTATCTTCGTTTCAGTGATATATGATACTTAAAAGGTATTTTCCCATTATTATTTTTCATTTTTCATTGCATTCTTATTTTTCGTAACTGTGGATTTTGTTGTGTAGTGTTTGTTTTTAATAAATCTAAAAAATTTCTTGAGATACAATTCCTATTTTTCAAGGCTTTCATGCTCTTCTAAATAAATAGCATTATTGATTCATTAACTCAAACTTTGTTCTACTGCATTCAGTAACAATAGAATCTTATCTTGGAAAGTAAGGTCTACAAGATAATGTCAAACGTCACAAATCTGCTTTATGATTGGCAAACTAAAGGCTAGAGATTATTATGAATATAGGTTCTTTTAAACAACAGCTTCGGCGCCCATACCCCTATCCCCCCCGCGATTTAAAATAGAAAATAAATATCCAGGGGTCATATGTAGACTAGTGGTTTTTTCGAGAAAGTTATTTTAAAAATTAGTGAGTTGTAGGACATGACGTAGGACTAAATATTGATATACAACAAATGTGTGTTTTCCATGAATGTTTAGCCTACATATTATTGTTTTTAATAAAAACCACGAGTGATTAGATTAATTTTTTATTTACTTTATACGTTAAGTACCGTGACCTCGTACTTTATAAGAAGGAATACTTTAAACAAGGTTGAAATTGAATCTTTCAAGTGACTAATTTTCTAGTATGCTGTTTTCTCGTCCAGACACCCCTACAAACTTTCGTAAGGGCAACCATGAGCTACAGTACTGTTCTAAGACTCATTTTTGTGTTTTATTGAATGAATGAACTATTTCCATACTGATAAGGTAAGACTATTTCTGAACTAAGTTTATAGATAATGACCAATCATTAACGACTACCGTTATACGAAAACTTACCGATGTTTTAAGGTGTTTCTTTACAGACGAGTTCTTGTTTTCTTCCGTATTGGAGAGTTCGAACAGGGAAATTTTCTCACTACTTTTTCTGTTGGTGAAACTGATGACTCGGCACCGGGTAGTACTTCTCCGGCACAACTTTGGACCTACTTTAGACTTGCCTTCAAGTCTCCGTTATTCACTTCGTTAGAAGGGGTTTGGTTAGGGTGAAACTAAGTTGTCATTCTGTAGAGATTATTATCAGCACCAGTTCTAGCGTTATGGGGTTTTATTATTTTTGGTGTGAGAACTCTTTTAGTTTATTTTTATTATTTATGTGTAACCGCAGGACTTGGAAATAACCAGTTCTAGCGCTATGGGGTTTTATTATTTTTGGTGTGAGAACTCTTTTAGTTTATTTTTATTATTTATGTGTAACCGCAGGACTTGGAAATAACCAGTTCTAGCGTTATGGGGTTTCATTATTTTTGGTGTGAGAACTCTTTTAGTTTATTTTTATTATTTATGTGTAACCGTAGGACTTGGAAATAACCAGTTCTAGCGTTATGGGGTTTTATTATTTTTGGTGTGAGAACTCTTCTAGTTTACTTTTATGTGTAACCGCAGGACTTGGAAATAGATACATTACAATGGAAAACGTCGAGAGGAAATTCGTTTAACAAAGGCAAACATTTTCTAAAAGAATGCGATAATTTATATCGAATAATTTTTTTTTAATATTTGCAATTAAAGAAAAAAAATACACCAAATTATTTTTAATTAAATAATAATATCCCTTGACGAATGTTTTTAAAGATATTGGGGATCAATTATTTTTTAATCATCTTCGAACGGTATATCAATTTATTTTACGGTGTTTCTAATTATCTTATTTTGCTACACAATTTATTTTAAGTCTTGCTGCAAGAAATATTAAATGTAGCAATAAACTTAGAAATTCAAAAGCACTCTTTTAAAATTTTAAGCTTTTCACAGTACCTGGAGAGCGTTTACTCCCAAAGAATCTACGCAGTTCATATTTCCAATTATTCCTTTAATTAAAAGTATTAAGAAGTAAATCAACCTCTTTCTTCCTCCTCTTTTTTCAAATCCTTCTATTAGTTTAGACTCTCCCTATATACATCTTTTTGTTCAAACTATCAGTAACTAATAAAATACTTTTTATTCATCCAATCTAGTTCAAATACATTTTTTTTTTTACTTCTAGAGGATGATACCTGATGTTATATATTTTTTTCAAACTATAATTCTTTAATTAAACCTAATCAATTAAATTTAGTTTTATAAGAGAGAAAAACGTTTAAAAAAAGGGGGCAAAGTATGCAATTTAGTTATTTCGTCCCATTTGGCTCGAAATAAGTGATAACATGATTCCATAAGACAGCTGATTTTAGGTTATTTTACAGAACAAATGTTTGACAATATATATGTATATGTATATGTATATGTGTGTGTGTGTGTGTGTGTGTGTGTGTGTGTGTGTGTGTGTGTGTGTGTGTGTGTGTGTGTGTGTGTGTGTGTGTGTGTGTATTTGTGTGTGTGTGTGTGTGTGTGTGTGTGTGTGTGTGTGTGTGTGTGTGTGTGTATAAAGTAGCTTAAGCTATATAAAATGTTTCTTTGTTCTTCTAAGTAGGAATTGACATGATATTTATATTACTTGTTTTTTAATAAAAATACAGCTTTGTTCTCAAGAAGTTCTGTTGATTATAATATATTGTGAGTAATTAAATTATATTTGACCAATAAATAATATTGATTTTGTTAGAGGTTTAGATACGTACAGACCCACACATATTTAGATATGGTAATTTTCCTGCAGTATCTCCAATATAAAACGAATAGAATAAAAACGATGCAATGAGACTGTAACAGTATCATGGCCTACGTGAGGTTATAATTTAACCCCTGCCATTGGTTTACTGGTTGCGTTTATGCGCAGCCCTCTAGCGCATGAACAATGAAACTATAAAGCCGAGACGCTGAACAAAAAAGTGTTTAATACGTTGAATATGCCCAGACATAGCTTGCTTAGTGTTTAATGTATTCGCTACAGCGCTGGCGGGACTTTCATGCTTTCGACATTGTTAACAAACTGTTGCCGCCATTTGCATTCTTGCGCCTGTTCGCGACTAATTAAAATTATTCGAATCCATTAAACATTGATCACGGAACTTGAAAACTATGTTGGCTATTTAAATAGTTTACGTCTTTTTGTAGGCTTTAGGGTGACTGAAGAATAAAGTCCCTAACTCCATTGCACCATATTAAACTTATTAAATATGTCTATATAGTCAAACTTTATGGTATAGGGGAGATTGGTGTAATGCGGGTCACCTAAGGGAGATATTCAATAAAAAATAGAAAATCTGTGAATAATCTTTTAGAAGTCAGTCATTTGATGTATAATGTTATTAGTTATAACATATGATTATTGGAATATGTCACGATAATGATAACCTATATTATAATGTAAAAAGTAAAAAATGTGTTTTGACCCGTTTTCCCCCACCTTTGGGGTAATGGTGGTCAAATATTTCCTAATGTAAAACAAATGGGAAAATACAAAAATAACATTTTACAAAAGATAAAATTTTATTAAACACAATAAACAATAAAAATTAATGAAATTAAGAAAAGTATGTAATTTTTCAACGACATTTGTCACAAATATAATTGTTTGGAGTGTCGAAGCCACTGCAGAGTGCATGCACCCAATTGCCACAAGAAGTGCATCTGTACCACTCCTCTTTGTCTTTTCCATAGTCTCCACATATGAAGCAGGTTTCGTTTTCTTCTCCGGACAGCTCATCCAATTCGTCATCGTCACATAAGGGATTTTCGTCAACGTTTTTTTCCTCTTCTTCACTGTCTGTAAAGAAATTTAGGTTTCGCCTAGCTTTCTTTCTTTTGTTTATTTTTTTAATTTTCTTATCTCTGTGAGTCACGTCATTTATTTTTGCATTCTCAATACTTCGTTTTCTTTTCAAATCTTTTTCCCGTTCTTTCTCGTGTTTTATCTTCATCCTTTCTAATAGTAGATTCTTTTGTGGAGTTGAGGTTAATATTTCTGAGCGTTGTTTTTTTAGCCCTTTTTTTCCTACAGGCATTTTTTTTGGCAGTGGTATCAAATTTTCCAGTGTCAGATCCTGCCTCAAGGTATCATTTGCTTGTCGAGATGTGGACGGTCTGCACAAAGTCTGGTCATTGTCAAATTGAACATTAGGTGCTTTATCAGCGTCAGGAACTTCTTGTGGTGAGCAAAGTAGAGATTCGATGACTTCATCATTTTCTACTAGGATGTCAGATACCTCAAGGCTAGATAAGAGGGTGTCTGCTGGGAGAAAATCGATATCTGTAAAGACATCAGGATTAACTGGATGAATTCCAGTGTCTTTGAAACCGGCTATTGCATTCGTCATTGTCGCAACTTTACAATAGGCTTTATTAAAGAGCCCAGCTATTTCGTATGGTGTTATCTTCAGGAGGTTAGACGACCTCATGTACAAATCACATTCACGGCGGAATCCTGATTTAAGGGGTGAGTAGAAAGCCACATCAAGGGGCTGCATCCTGTGAGAGGTGTGTGGAGGAATGGATAGCATCGTAATACCGTTTTATCTGCACAACTCCAGGGATTCCAAAGTCACATGGCTTGCGTGGTTATCAAATACTAATAGAACTTTACGTTCTACGCTTGCATTTGAGTGGTGAATGAAGTGCTCCAACCATTTGACAAACATTGTTTCGTTTGACCATCCATTATGAGTGCAATCATAAATTGCACATGGTGGGCCGTCTTTCTGAAGCTGTGGGGACATCCTTTTTCGAGGATAAATAAACATAGGAGGAATGAAATTCCCTGCAGCATTCATAGCACAGATCACAGTTATGTTTTTCCCCCTTTCCCAGCTGGTAACCGATCCTACCCTTTTTTTTCCTTGTGTTGACACTACTTTTCCTGGGTCTTGAACCGTTGTCACACCGGTTTCATCCATGTTGTAAATACAGTCAGGAATGTATTTCTCTTTGGTCATTACACCTTCAAGATTATCGAAAAATCTCGTGACATCTTCTCTATTCAGTCCTGTGACTCTGTTAATACTCACAGCTTCAGGTTTGCGAACACGAAGAGGATTTCTTTTTATAAAACCCTCAAACCAGTCTCTTCCAGCAAGCTTGGTATGTTTTGAAAATGGATGAGATATTTTCTTAGATTCCACAAATTCGTAAGCTATTCGCCGAATACCCATAGGTGATAATCCATAAAATAAATTATCTAGCAGCTGTAGTCTGGCAGTAAGTAATTTCTCATCTTCAGTAGACAAGACTGTCCCACGACCAAGTTTAGGTTTTCCTAAAAGATTATTACATTTTCTTTTTCTCAAACTTTCAAAAGGGATATCAAACTGTTTGCTGGCAGATCTTACGGAGTTGCCTTGTTCTATAAAGCGTATGGCTTCTTGAAGGCGATCTTCTGACCAGCTCCCTCTGGTAGTTTTTTTAATATATTTTCTACCCATACCTCCTGAAACAACGAAATAACCAATAGCTTATCGTAATTTATTGTTAATTTATTATTTAACATTTAAAATAATGTAGGGGAATGAGGGTCAGCTGACCCGTATTCCCCAATGAAAATGACCACCATTACCCCACAGTGTAAACAAATATTGTTGACATATTCACAATTAACTATAAACACAAAAATTACATTTAAACACACGAAAATGCTTAGAATAACAATATCTTCAGATTGTGCTATATAATATAAAGAAAGATAGTGGTGGAATGGTACTTACAGATAATTAAAGTCAGTTGAAAATTATAACAACACGGCCACAAAAACAAAACGTGATGTATGTCCTATCACAATGGCGACTCGACTACCAATGTTTGTATGTTAGTTCACGAAGCTGATGTCCAGAGTGCAATACCATACAGAGCGTTGTACTCCCGTTCATTTGTCCAAAACTGCAATGACCCCCATTACCCACTGACCCTCATTACCCCATTCTCCCCTACGCACTTTTGCTTCCAGTGGCAAGTATTAGATTTTATTTCGGGGGGGGGGGGGGCAATCCTACTCTTCTACCATAATCATTTCACTTTCGAAGTTTTATAAAATAGCCATTTTGCTAAGGCAGGACATATATTACAAAATCCATAGAAATGTAATCATAATAAATGTATCTCACCAGACACAGGTTTGTGGGATCTAAAAGTAATACACAATAGGCAATAAGTTTTTAATAAAGCAACAAAAGATTCATTAATTTAAATCAAAGTCATAATGTAACCTTACAAACACATTACTATTACAAACTCTACATTGTATATTAATATAGCATATGGTTTTAGATTTATATTCAATAATATATATTAAAGTGTGTAACAAAAACAATCAGTTTTAGATCCTTCGGGAGGAGCCCAGGTCCCATTATTCCCCTTCTTTGCCTCAAATGTACGCCCCTTATTTAAATCGATCTTGTACCCGCATAACTCTTGTAAATGGATAAAACACCACTGACAGTGAAATATCGATTTTTTCCATTAATTTAAAGCGAATCTCTATTTGTGAGGAGTCATATAAACAGATACACACACACACACACACACACACAATTTAAAATCATTTGATACAAAATTGTTTTCACTTTTACGGATAACGAGTTATGATTGGACACTCATATAATATATATATATATATATATATATATATATTAAATATGATGATATGTTTTCTCGTAATATAGTTAATAAATTGAAAATGTTTCAAAAACAAGAATACTTTTAATGCATATATTTATTCAAAGCTTTTCGCTGATAAAACAGTATCAGCATCTTCAGGAAAATAATTATCTAATAAAATACTTTTACAAAATTAAATCATATGTACTACAAAGAATCATATGTTTATAAGTATTGCACTTTATGTAAATTTTTCTATAACATCAATGACTTCATAAATAGTTTGGTGCTTTGATCTCACTTTAATTTGTTCATCAATTAATTTGTCTTTAACTTTATTCTTATAAATTTCCAATGTTTCAAATATATTCATTTTTAATCCTTTATTTAATTCTTTTATTAATTTCATATTTTCTATTTCCGGAAACTCATGTCCATTATTAATACAATGCGTAGCTAAATTGGATTTGTATATGTTTGGTTTGATATAAGCGTTTAAATGTTCTTTGTATCTTTCTTTTAATTTCTTTTTTGTTTGTCCTACATATAATTTATTACAAGTTTGACATTTTATATTATATACTCCATTTCTTTCGTGCACATTATTTTGATTTTTGTTATTGTTTATTAAATTTTTAATTTTATCATCGGTTTTATATGTAATTTGTAAATTTGTTTCTTTAAATAATCTTGTAATTTTATTTATTTCGTTACCAGTGAATGTAAAAGTTGCCCAAATATTTTCTCTCTTATTAGGTACAAAATTATTTTTGAGTTTCTGTTTTCTTATTATATTATTATTTAATTTATCTATAGTTTTTCTTTTATATCCATTTTCTAAATCAATTTGATATATTATATTTTTCTCTTATTTGATCATTTAAGTTCATTGGTATTTTGTGCATTCTATGTAGTAAATTATAAAGCTCTGCCATTTTTTGGTTGTATGGATGATTTGAATAATTAGGTATTATTTGATTTGTCTGCGTTGGTTTTCTATATATATTATATTAAAATGATTCTTTATTTCTAGTAATTGTAATATCTAAATAATTTAGTTTATTTTTTAATTCAAATTCATGAGTAAATTTTATATTTTCGTGTATATTATTTATACATTTTAATATTTTGTCAATATTTGAACCATTATTATTTGATATGTATAATCCATCATCTACATATCTAAACCAGTGTCCATTTTGATCATATGTTTTAATAATCTTATCTATATCAATGTCTATATTTTGTAAAAATATTTCCGATAATATGCTGGACATTGGAGAGCCCATTGTTAATCCATCCTTTTGTTTATAAATTTTATTATTATACAAAAAATAATTTTGATTTAATATGATTTTTAATGTATTTATTATTTCTTGTGTTAATGTGTTATCTTTTTCAAATGTATCTATATTATTTTTTATTATTTCAAGTGTTTTCATTATAGGTATGTTATTATACATGTTAGTAACATCAAATGATATTAATTTCGTATTATTATCAATTTTAATATCTTTTAATTTTTCAATAAGTTCAATCGAGTTTTTCATATTATGAGTATTATTTAATTTTACCTTATCTTTAAGTAATAAATAAACTATAAATAGTTTTGGTGCCTTGATCTCACTTGATCATCATCTTTGTTCATCAATTAATTTGTCTTTAACTTTATGCTTATAAAGTCATTGATGTTATAGAAAAATTTACATAAAGTGCAATACTTATAAACATATGATTCTTTGTAGCACATATGATTTAATTTTGTAAAAGTATTTTATTAGATAATTATTTTCCTGAAGATGCTGATACTATTTTATCGGCGAAAAGCTTTGAATAAATATATTCATTAAAAGAATTCTTGTTTTTGAATTATTTTTAATTTATTAACTATATTACAAGAAAACATATCACCATATATATATATATATATATTTATTTATTTATAGTTATGCAACACTGTTTTCTTGTATACAATTATCACTTTCACTTATGTACTTAAACAAGAATCTTACTTGGTATTTATGCGAGCTAACTTTCAGTGGCTGGTCGTGCCGTCATCCAATGGAGTATGCCCGAGGATGACGGCACGACTAGCCATTGAAAGTTAGCTCGCATAAATACCAAGTAAGATTCTTGTTTAAGTACATAAGTGAAAGTGATATATATATATATATATATATATATATATATATATATATATTTATTTAATATTTAAAAATCTTTCAGGTTTAACATTATCAGCTCAGTGTATTTCTTAAATAAATAAGTCTAGTATTAAAATATCTGTGTTGGGTTCTTTAAAAGCTCACGTCTTTCGAAATAAACACTGGGTAAAAAGGTAATGGTTGGGCATCAGATTTGAACTCAACATTTTAACTTATAATCCAGAAATGCTATTTAACGGGTTGGTTATGCCACGAAAAAAAATGTACGCGCGCGTGTTTGTGTGTGTGTGTGTGTGTGTGTGTGTGTGTGTGTGTGTGTGTGTTTTGAAGCCAGTGATCTAGACATTTACAGTTTGTAACGGTGTTATCCAGGAATTTTAAGTATGTACCTATGTTTAACTTATAAAGGTGTAAAAAGTTGCAAATTAAAACTTTATGTAAAGTCTCATACTTCCGAATTGTTTTTAAAGGAAGCTACATAATATCAGTAACTAATAGATGCAAAAGTGAAGGCAAACATGAATTAATAATTTCATTGCGCATAATAATGTGAGAGTAGATATAACATGTAAATGTGATAGGCAATATTCATGACGCCTTTGCACCAGTTCGGGGCTAATATCTGCTCCCATATGTGTGACGCTCGAGGGTCTAATACAGACGAAACTTGATTATTTCTATAAATTTCTAAGCTGTAAATGTTTTTTTGAAATTACGTTCACATAACATTATGCTACTTTTTTTATTTTGCCTAGACCTCATCATTGTGTAGAATAGAAAGTAACACCCTAGCCTTGTAAGGAAGGGGGTGCACGTTTAGGTCGCCAGAAAGGGTCAATCCATTTACAATCGCGTTTAATGTTTCCGATACGATACCGCAGTAGGGTAGCTTCTACCCTTATCTTACATTTCCAGTTGTAGGAACCATTAATTCACTATGGTGCAAGACCAACCCTGCGGGAACCGTGGCCGTTAACTTTCAAAAATAAATCAATGGGAATAAATGACCTGTTCTAGGTGAATTAATAAAATTCTTACATCTGTTAATGCGAGTCTTACTCTGTAAGACATGTTTCAAACATTGAACTAAGCTTTTGTTGATCCAATAAACTCTCTTATACCTCTATAAGACATTTAAATTGCTTGAATCAGAATCAGTTTGTATTCATGTAACTGGAAATAAAATTTTCCATTCAATATAAATGATATGCATTAGGGTGTATAAGTAAAACTAACTCTCTTGCTTTGCTTAAATATACACATTTATTTTTAACATGACCTGGTGTTACACCATAAGCATGTCCAAGAACAACCATTAAACATTGAGCTTACGTATAAGAAGAATGGTTTTTGTTTATAGGTATAAAGGATGGGTCGATTCCGAGAATCGAGGAATCGTTGATACTCCATTGATTAAAGGGTCGATTCCGAGAATCGAAGAATCGTCGATACTCCATTGATTAAAGTGTCGATTCCGAGAATCGAGGAATCGTCGATACTCCATTGATTAAAGGGTCGATTCCGAGAATCGAGGAATCGTCGATACTCCATTGATTAAAGGGTCGATTCCGAGAATCGAGGAATCGTCGATACTCCATTGATTAAAGGGTCGATTCCGAGAATCGAGGAATCGTCGATACTCCATTGATTAAAGGGTCGATTCCGAGAATCTAGGAATCGTCGATACTCCATTGATTAAAGGGTCGATTCTGATTCTTATTTTTATAACTGTTAAAATACGTGTGCGGTGTGATATATTGAAAAATAATTATTTATCAAATATGTATAATTTATGAATTAATTGCTCTGAATTAATTAAACTTTTAAAAGAGCAAGATGTTAATTAAAATTAATTATTAGGGAATATCACGAAAGCCTATATAATTTAAAAGAATTGATGTCAGAATCGAGAATAGGAAGACAAATTTTAGAATCGAAATAGAAAATTTTAGAAATTGGCCCATCCCTAATAATTATAATATGAATGTCATTTACTAAGAATATATTGCTGTTTGTAATGTCAATATTAAGCCTAAAATAAATAAAGTTCATATTTATTAGAATATTCTAATCAGGATGGGAATATAAATTAAATAATAACCATAACCAATCTATCCCCTGTTAGTAACAGAATACAATATATCAGTTGTTTTTAAGTAGCGTGAGGTTAATGGACAACAAAACAAATGAAATTATTATCTTATATTATTATAAAATTAATATTTTACCAAATAATAAAAATATTACAAAAACTGAAATTAAAAATAGGCAGTCGTGGAAATGGCTGACAGAAATGACTGATCGTACTAGCTTCCCCCTATCAGATTTTAATTTAGCTTAACAATGGGTTGGACTGTTTTTAACATTTTTGGAAACGAATTCTTACAAAGAAGTGAATTATATATGTAGGAATTGACTATAAAAATATTTTATATTAAGCCCTAATTGTCATTCATTTAAATTTAAAGTAGGGATGGGCCGATTCCTAAAATTTTCGATTCCGATTCCGATTCCGATTCTAAAATTTTCCTTTCGATTCTCGATTCTTTAGTCGATTCTCGATTCTTTCAAGTTATATTAGCTTACATGCTAGTTCTCTAATAATTAATTTAGTTAACATCTTGGTCATATGACAAAACCTTTTAAAAGTTCTGTTTTAATGTAATAGGCTACAAAAAACCTTCAACCGTGAGAGTGATATCTGTCTATAATATAATTTATTAAGGTTAAGTTTCGGAGGAATAATACAGTGTTTCTGTTATCCGTCTATTCGCTCAACCGTCATGGCCACGATTCCGACGGTGACAGTTAATCGAGTTTTTACTGTACGTTTTTGTGTTTTGTTCTGACATTTAGTGAGAGAGAGAGAGAGAGAGAGAGAGAGAGAAAGAGAGACGAGCGATGTCAAACGACCAGAAATGGTTACGATCTTGATTGCTGTTGCTTCATAAATAATAATATTTTCGTTTACTTTAATCATTTAATTCATTCAAATCAACTAATACATAAATAAGACATAGTTGGTAATTAATTATTTTTCCAATAAATTACTCCACACACATATTTTAATAGTTAACAAAATAGGAATCGGAATCGACGCTTTTATGAATGAAGAATCGAGTATCGACGATTCCTCGATACCACCTAGAATCGACGATTCCTGGAATCGAGAATCGGAATCGGCCCATCCCTAATTTAAAGCTATTTTTCTTAGAAACAGACAAATTTATATTACCTAAGAAGAGTTAGCAAAATGCTCAATAGTTACCCTAATGAGACCACTTGATTCTAATCTTTTACCAAACATAAACGTTTTGTCGATCTTGTTCTGATGAAAGTATTTGAAATTACCAATTGTATTACAAAGGGTGAATTAGCATTCTAAGTAGTGTTTGTAATACAAGCAGGTCATACACAAGTAAACGCTAAGCATATCTGTGACTGCCGCGGAAATCATTTACTCGTTCACCAAGCTATTAGCTTTGTATCTATCTCATAAAGTAATTTGAATGTTCTATTCCTTAGTATTACGGGAGTAGCATTTACTAAAGTAACCATCATGGAGCAAGTAGCTTCAAGGCAACGTAAACTATTTTCGCAGTTGAAATTACTTATCCACAAAACATTTTTTTACAAATCTCTCCCCCTCTCAAGACATTTTAAAAACATCGTCTCCCTCCATACTACAATAAATCGTTCAAGTGAATTCAAATTTTCGAAGCGCCTAAATGTATAAATTATACATTTACTGCCCGCAGGGTGCTGGATTGCCCTTAGGTCAGTGCTCAGACCCTTTTCTGTGCGAACGGAAACACCCTAAAGGGCTATCATCCCTTCAAGCCTTCATTTTATTTTAATAATCGCCCTATTTTTAACAGTATAGAAACCCTTCTTCAACATATGCTGCAAGTTGTATTCTGCAAACCCCCCTTACATAATGTTTCAAGGAACTACTGACGCTATTTTAATATTACTAGAATCCGTACCTACTTAAACGTGTTTGTTCTGACATCTATGGCCATCCTATTACTGGGCATGACTGTATACTTTGCACTGACAAAAAACCATTTCATCCGTCACGCATCACGGGACGCGCTTCATATTTTATTCTAAATTATGTGGATGATTTTAACAAATAGATAAATTTGAAATATATTTTACAACTAAATTAAATATATTAATTTATGTTTTAAGATATTTATTGCTGTTAATTCAATATAGGTGTTATTAAATTTTTAAAAATTAAAGCTTTTTTAGACAAATCTGGTACATTTTAACTCTCTGGCCAGAAATGATTTCAATCAAATTCGTTAATTACGATTTGAATTCAGTAAATCACCTTATAAAGTGTTTCTATTAACTACAACGACTAGATTTTATAGAAATATTTATTAACTACTTTTTTTCACTTCTGCCAAACTGAATAAAACATTGTAATTGTTTTCATGTTAAAAACTCTTTCTTGTAACAAAGTAACTGACAAGTTTCGAAAAAATCATTAGCGATATATCAAGAGGGGACATTCCTGATCCCTCGAGGCAGAAAACAACCCTAGACAAACATCGGTCGGACAAACACTCCCTACTGAGCTGTGAGACTTCTTCGGTCAAAATGGCCACATTGTAAGTTTCCCTGAAACTAAAATTTTTGTAAATTTTCAAGGCGTAATTATCTCGATTTTTACGTTATTTCGTAAAAATAATGAAACTTGTGAAGACGATTACCCGCAAAAATTTAAGCCCAACGTTTGTAGAGTGCTGTATGAACATTTAATCCTTAGAAAGATTTTTTATTAGCTAAGTTATTTTGGGATTTGGTGAGGAGGTTTTGTTATATGTTTTTTGCATTATAGGGTGTATTGTGATTCGTAAATATATATATATATATAATATATGTAGAATATCAAATATGTTTTCCTGTTAGAATTATTTTTAAGATTAAATAATATACACTAATTACAGGAATAATTTATTGAATAATACACTCAAAGCTTTTCGTTGGTTGACATTACCAACATCCTCAGGAATTACAATACTAAGAATGACAAAAGAACTGTCTAACAAATATGAAGTTACTAGATAAAGGATTACACAGTTGCCAAATCTATTACAATATTGCCAAACCTATTCCACTGCTGCCACAACATTATATACATTGAATATAGTATGGAATTTAGAACGTATTTGAATTTGTTCATCTATCAATTTGTTATCAATATTATGCTTATAAATTTCAAGTGCTTCACATACGTTCATTTTTAACCCTTTATTTACTTCTTTTATAATTTTCATATTATTTATATTAGGAAACATATGATTATTATTAATACAATGGGTTGCGAAATTAGACTTATATATATTTGGTTTTAAAAAAGCATTAAAATGTTCTTTATACCTTTCTTTTAATTTTTTCTTTGTTTGTCCTATATAAACTTTATTACAAAATTCACATTCTAATTTATATACTTCATTTTTCTCATGTATAGGCCTACTATTTATATTATTATTGTGGTTAATTATATTTATTATTCTATTATTGGTTCTATATGCAATTTTTATGTTTTTATTAGTAAATAATTTGGAAATATTTTTTATTTCAAAACCAATGAATGTAAAAGTACACCATACAGTATTATTATTATTACTACTATTGTAATGAATATTATTTTTTATTTGTTTTTGTAATATATTATAATTTAATTTATCTACCGTTTTCTTTTTGTAACCATTTTCTACGGCTATCTGGTATATTATGTTTTTCCCCTCATTTTATTTTCATTGCTTCCAACCATCCATATAATCAGAAAATGGCTGCTTTATATAATCTTCTTTATAGAATGAATAAAATTCCTATGAGCAATTCCGTATGTGTGTGTGTGTGTGTGTGTGTGTGTGTGTGTGTGTGTGTGTGTGTGTGTGTGTGCGTGCGTGCGTGTATGTGTGTGTGTGTGTGTGTGTGTGTGTGTGTGCGTGTGCGTGCGTGCGTGCGCGCGTGTGTGTGTGTGTGTGTGTGTGTGTGTGTGTGTGTGTGTGTGTGTGTGTGTGTGCGTGCGTGCGTGCGTGTATGTGTGTGTGTGTGTGTGTGTGTGTGCGTGTGTGTGTGCGTGCGTGCGTGCGTGTGTGTGTGTGGGGGGGATGTTTGTGGGGGCATTTTAAAAGTTTGAAACATATCTACAGATCTTTTATTTTAACAGATTATATTTTTCAAAGCCATTTTATCTATTTATTTTCTATTATCAAAATGAAGGATACAAAGGAATTGTGAAAATAGTTAAGATTGAGGTAGGAACTAAAATCTCCTTCTAGAAATCACATTGATGGTCATATGAAGGATAAAGGAAGGCATGACAAGTGCAGGGTCGCACGCGTGTAGTACGGTTTCCTAAGGATTTGACAAAGTTATTCTTTACATCTAATATCTGGCGAGCGGTTTACTTGCATAATAAAGGCCACAAGGAATATTGTCGAAATAAATTCAAGTCCTGCTGGTGGTAAGAAATCAGCCTAATAGTGGGTGTTTAATCATTATCTCAAAAGTGTATACCTCTCGGAATAATCAACTGAAAGATTTCTTTCTTAAGAACAAATTAATATAGCTTTATATATAAAGTGAATTCGACACTTGTGCGGGAATGTTTATTTTTATGTATGTGTAATATAAGAATAATCTAATACTATTGGAAGTATTAAAGTTAACGTCTGTGCTTTACAACTGTTTAGCTTATATCTACGTAAATGCATGTTAAAATGTAGCATTTCAAACTATATTTCAGATAAAATATTTTAAAGCATATGCAGTAACAGAAGTAATGTAGCATTGTTTTCAGTTTTTGTGAAGGGGCACGTTACCGTTTGCCTATGCTGTGGTTTAATATAAAAGTCGTGGGTAGAAATAACGGGCATTGTAGATGTTCCAATTGGGGTGAATGTGCTTTATGTCAGGGGCAATATCGCTTTGCGACTGACGCACATCACAAGTGAAGATAAAATATAGAAGGTAAATCAGTAGAGAATTTACTAAGCTTTAAACATTTTATAGGATTGAATAATAGAAAAATGTATAAACCAGTAATATAAACATGTATTACCAAGTCAATTCCTACTCGTACTCAAGTCAATAAGGAAAATTACTATTTTAGTTACTTTTATTACATAAACAATTACAGCTAACCTATGCGTTTAAACAGTTGTTTTACCACATAACCTATAACATAAAATCAGCTGTTTTACGAAATCATGTTAAACCTTTTCTAAAGCTAAATAGGACAAAACAACTATATTGCATACTTTGCCTATTTTGTGAAAAGTTGTCTTCGATATAAAACTAAATTTAATTTATTAATTTTAATTAACGGATTATTATTTGAAAAAAACTATATTAACATCGTGTCATTCACTACAAGTTTAAAAAATGTATTTGGACTTAATTGGATGAATTAAAAACGCATTATATTACGATTTAAAATTTCTACAAAATATATACAGGGAGAGTGTGAACTAATAGAAGGAATTGAAAATTTAAATATCTACTCATAACCGTTCTAATATAACGAAATGTTTTACTTAACATCCTGACATAATTAATGGTCTCTCACTGACAAAAGCATTGTGCAATGATGCTCCTATTACGTCGCGTATTGTGGAGACATTAATAGGAGTGTATCACACGTTGTTAGTCCTATGGAGTGTAGCGTAGATACGTGTGAAGGGAAAGAGGGATGGAGGGATGCTGCTGACAGTGCTAAGGGGAGGAAATCATTTCAGCTCTTATCTCAACAAGCACTACTTGTGTGTCTAAGAGCATGTCCTTTATTCCTTTATGTCACGTAGCGAGAGAGACAATCTTTCTCTAGCTAATGTTCCGAAAGTTTTATAACTATTTACAGAGTTTTAATTTAGTTTTATTACCTGCATTGTGAGGTGAAATGTTTTACAATTAGAATTATTTTCTAAATATTAAAGACTTGTAACATTCCTTTTATCGCCCACTATTACAAAATTACAACTTACATTAAATTGCCTACATAAACATAATAACATCAAAGGTCATCCACTATAACTTTTAAAAATTGTATTTGAAATTTAGTGGATGATTAAAAACGTATTTTATTAACTATTGAAAATTTTAATAACAATTATATGAAAGTGTGAACTAATAGAATTAACAAGCAATATTAGAAAAAAATTAAGTACATTTCTAATCAGCTTAACAGAAAAAAAGAATGGAGGTTTTGACAACAACCAGATGGGGAATTCATACACATCTTTGTTCTCCTCAAAGATGTATAGTTTTATATATATATATATTCTAGGTATTGGAAAGTTGGCTCAGTACTGAGGCAAGCTAGACTTCGAATATGAAGACTCTCGGTTCGAATCCGGCTGGACCCCACAAACTTTATAATTTAATTATTGAATAAAATTTTGAAAATACTGTATTAAAATCAATTGTCACCCCTACAGGCTAAACAAACTGTATTTGAACTTGATTGTATGAATAAAATAGTATTTTTAACGATTGTACATTTGTACAACATATACATGAGAGAGTATATTGACCTAATAGAAGGAATAGGTGGCTAGTGCAACTAAGAGAAGGTTCATTAGATTGCCTTATTATGCAGGGCATCTCAGCGCTGCCCCTTAAGTGTTGAGCCGGCAGAACAGTTGTGCGTCCGAAGGCCGTTACAGTAGTGTTTTGTCATGAACCGGACTTGAGTAAGTTGAATTATAGCACGCTCAGTTACCACAACTTTATTGCCTAGTTTACATGCACGGGAAATAAGCAACAGACATTGCGCTCGGCACAAAGCGAGACAATATCCATGGTTGTAGCGCGAGATGTGCGTATTTTGTGTCTTTGTGGGCCAGCGGGATTGAAATTTACTGCCGGTCTCAAGGGGTCCACGTTTTTAACGGAGTCCCCGTCCAAAACTAAAATATATTTACGTTGCGCTGGAGAACGGATATTTTTACCAGGACAGAGAGAATACATTGCTAATTTAGTACTAAGTAAATCTGTTTACATTTCTTTTTCCTATATTTTACTATTTTTTATACTATTGATTTAAACTAATCTTAATATCAGGCACTTCGGCCTGGTTCCATATTCTATTCTATTACCGTCTTTTTTGCATCGGTCATTATGGATGTTGCAATACACACATACATACATAGATCGGTGTTTGAACTATCCTAAGTCTCTGTGGCGGAGCATTATAAAATCTAGACCAACCATCCGGGTAATATGTTGACCTATCCCTCCAAATTTTATTAATTTCTGTTCAGTGGTTTAGACGTACATAATATGCAGAGAGTGAGAGAGAGAGATATTAACATTGTCGATTTTAAATAGTCGAGGCTGAGTTTTGAGAGACTTTGACTCTGCAAAACAGAAATAGTACTAAACACTACAATGGAGAAAATACAGATGCTTGAATTCATTAGTTTGGTTCCGCTGAATCCAACTCGTATGACTGGGCTCTATTCTGAGGTCTCGCAAATGGCGAATTGATGACACAGCATCTGTTCAACAATATGGATCTGATGAAAATAATATTTGTTGAGGAGGTCAGTGATAGCTTCAAACTTACCGTAAAGTAACTAAAATAAAATATTTCTTGGTTATGCTAAGTAGGAATTCACTCTAAAATACGTTTATTTGTTTTACACCACTTGTATGCTATTTCTTTAATATCGTCTTTGTCTAGTTTCAGAACCAGATAATTGCTGGCTATTTACCTTCTCAACCAAGTCCTGCAAGTTTGCCACTATTAGTGTATCGTCAGCAAAGTTTATTTATAATAATTTCTCCGTTTATATTCTGTTCCTGCAATATTTCTTGCCGCAGACATCTCTAATGCTTCAAGTGCTAAGCACTTACTGTAACACGTAGCAACAGCTTCACGTGTTACAAATACAATATGAAGCAAAAGAATTTCTTATTAGTCACTCTGTATTTTAATTCATTATGCCCTGCGATACACAGTCACGTGCGCACGCCTTCGTGTACAGTAGTCGTGGGCATTTCATCTACTCTAGCAGCCTTTTATAGTTGGCGGGACACGTTTCTCATAACACGTGGTTTGTCAATTCGCATCAGACTCTCTGATAAATAGAAAGTCTTTATATTTCGTGAAAACTATTAAAACCTTATTCCAAAAAGGTAATTCTTAACATTAAAACTAAATATCACTGATGTAAAGTTCCATGAAACAATTTTATAAAAACGTCACAAATAATTGCAATATTGATAAAAGTTTAAAAGAACCAACATTCAGATGAAACAGTAATTTTTACCTTGATCTAACCTCTAAAAAAGTTTAGTTTATAAAACCTACTGAGTCATTGGTTTATTGCCAACCATTTACTAATTTGTTGGTACATTAAGTTTAAATAGGCGTGGAATAAGAACATATATATATTGCCACTGAAATCATGTTTGTCTCGAAAGTCGGCTTTTTATTATTATATCCATTATTTCTGGGCTAATGAATCTGTGATTGTGGTGGGTGTTAGTTTATGGACAACAAATCTTTAGATAAATAAATAAAATTAAATACATGTGTTGCAAAACCTTCCCTGATACAAACGGAATCTGTTCTGATGTCCAGCAATATTCCTAACAAACACAGTATGCAGTACAGTTCAAAGCGATAATTAAATTTAAAAAAAACTAAAGTAACAGTTACAAAAGACTAAAAGAAGAGGCACAGTAAGTAATACTTCCAGCGCGTGAACTTTGGTGTAAAATATAGTTTGAGAAAAATGCAAATAAAGTTGACAATGAATTGTGAATGATTTTGCGAAATTATATTTACATAAAAATAATAGGTCGTCGTTACCAAACGTAATCACTTGTTTATGACATGGTGGGGAGGGGATGGAAGTTAGGGGTTGTCAAAGAGCGTCGGTTTACGCTCCATCGCTAAACTGAAAGGGTCTTTACAATCGGAGCTAATTAAATGAATAATGCCAAAGGTTTAAAATGGAGCATGTTCAAGTGTCATTCGAGCGCCTCTCCAGAGCTTTGCTAGCTTTTATATCCGCACTTATTTTTCGTTATAACGCAACGCTTTCTTTATTGCATCCCCGTTGAGCGGAGGAGCATCAAATATTGATAGAATTGCAAAACCTATAAAAAGGATCCATGGTCTTGTTTTGTCTGTTTGCTTGGAAATTTTAGGCCTTTAGAAGCATAATTTTTCTGAACCAATAAAACCTTCATTACTGTTATTTCTACTAAATGTAGAAACGAGGCCATAAAACAATAACATAGGAAAATTTATAGTTTTAATGTAGTGTATATTATCAGTTTCCAATTATTGGAATAAAACCATAAGATATGTAGCCTACTTTCTATTCTTATAAAAATGATTCATTAAATAAAATTTTTACAAATCTAATGAATTGGTCATTGGTATTATACCCCTACTATTTCCTTAAATAGATATATTTCCAAGTCTTCATTCCCTAAAGTTTTAAAGTGTGCGCTCTCTCTCTCGCTCTTAAATATAAGACTGTTTATCTATTTAGAAATCATCGATATTATATACTTCAAAGTGTAATTAGAGTTTCATTCTTTTTTAAAAAATACTCATTTTCTAAACATCTATTATAAAACACACTCCCATAGTTTGTGCGATTATGTGTGTGCGCGTGCGTGTGTATTCGAGGAATATCTTCTCCATGTGTCTTGTTCGTTGATAATGTTTGCTATAAACAATACTGTTTATATTGTTTAGTTGGGCATTATGGTCTTGCTAAAACAAAACTTTTTATATTGTTTAGTTGGGCATTATAGTCTTGCTAAAACAAAACTGTTTATATTGTTTAGTTGGGCATTATAGTCTTGCTAAAACAAAACTGTTTATATTGTTTAGTTGGCATTATAGTCTTGCTAAAACAAAACTGTTTATATTGTTTAGTTGGGCATTATAGTCTTGCTAAAACAAACTGTTTATATTGTTTAGTTGGGCATTATAGTCTTGCTAAAACAAACTGTTTATATTGTTTAGTTGGGCATTATAGTCTTGCTAAAACAAACTGTTTATATTGTTTAGTTGGGCATTATAGTCTTGCTAAAACAAACTGTTTATATTGTTTAGTTGGGCATTATAGTCTTGCTAAAACAAAACTGTTTATATTGTTTAGTTGGGCATTATAGTCTTGCTAAAACAAACTGTTTATATTGTTTAGTTGGGCATATAGTCTTGCTAAAACAAACTGTTTATATTGTTTAGTTGGGCATTATAGTCTTGCTAAAACAAATGCGTAGTGAAAATAGGCTAATGAGTTTGCGTAGTGATATAATAGGCTAATAAATTTGCGTAGTGAGAAAATAGACTAGTGCGTTTGTGTAATGATAAAATAGGCTAATGAGTTTGCGTAGTGAGAGAATAGGCTGAGTTTGCGTAGAGAGAAAATAGGCTAATGAGTTTGCGTAGTGAGATAATAGGATAAATGGATAACTAGGTTGTGTTGTTACTTAAATATATTATTCCCATTAAATCACTAATTTTAAATTTTCATAACAAAATGTTTAATGTTGTCAATCATGTTTTGTAAAACACGACGTCATCATCAATGAAGAACCTTAGAAAGATATTATTTTTTAACAATAAAATTATATTGTCTTTATATTAATATCTTATTTATATAAAATATTTTAACTCAAATAACGTGCACACTGCAAGATATAATGCATTGCTAAGTTAACTACGCCAGGTTATAATTGTATACACCTATCAGGCATAAACTCTAGGCAACTGAATCCGTCTCAGTATACGCCTTGTGGATTGGATGTTACATGGATGGATTAGGCGACATTAATTTACTCAAAGGCTATGCTACTAAAATAATTTTGTGCTACCTTTGCCTTATATGTATCTTTTTATAATTCGAAATAATAAAAGCTTTTAATTTGCTTGAATTCATTTCACTTCATTATGACAAAAACAGTTTAGAAATCTTTGTATTTTAAAAATATTAAATTTCTCCTTTTTTATGTTATTGAAGTACTTTAATTTAAAATACTTTTGTTTATTTTGTTATAAAAATTTTCATATGTTATAGCCAGCTACTGCACGTTTTTGCACTTTGGCTATGAAAGTATTGTACACATAGCAGATACTAATGTAATGTAATATTTTCAATGTAAACACAAAGCAATTGCTTCGAATAGCTACAAACATATTTAAACCATTACTCTTTATAAAAGTATTACTCTATTTGTAAGAAATATGTCTACTTCATTCTTAAAATTAGCATTGATTAACTTAATTGGATAGATTTATTTTTTACAAAATTATTTGAATTTATAAACAAATTGTTTTGTTATTATTATTATTAGCCAAAAGTAGCAAAACATCCTTTCCTAATATTCCCTTATCCACAAAGGAATTTTAAAATTTAAGGAAATACCCCTCGGGATGTCATTTGAGTTGTTTTTTTGATTAATTACGTTTATGCTTCATATATGTTATAAATATATTTTTCCTCGTACATAATTGTTTATTTCAGTTATGCTTTCGTTAAAATCAATTTAAAAACTAAATTTATACATAAAACTCCCCCCCTAAAGCATTAACATTTTCATCCCTATAATCTTCATTATCATCATCTTCCTCATTATCATCATTTCCATCAACATCGTCATCATAATTTTCCCTTCGTCATCATCATTTTGATCATCATGATCATCAGCATCATCATCACCATTAACTTCATCATCATCGTTTTCATGGTTATCAATATCATCTTTTTCTCCTTCATATTCTTCTTCTACTTTTTCCTCTTCATCTTCATAATCATTATCATTATCATCAACAACAACAACACTGAATATAACAAAAACAATTCCAAGAGATAGATTGTTTAAATTTTCCATAGTTACACTCTATGTATACAATATTTGGTGATCAATATGCTGGAACAAATAAGAAACACAGTCACATATAGTAAAAAGCATGTATGCGACTTATAGCATGAATAAACATTTACTCTATAATATTATCTTTTAATTAGTAGGCTAAAAATTTACTAATATCGTCTTCATATAAAAATATTGATTACAATATATGATTAAAGACGTTTTGTTTTTAACCATATGCAGCCTCACCGTGTTACATGCTACGGCACATGTGTTCCTATTAAATCTTGAATGTATTCTGGAATAAACAATAGCTCTTGTACATCTTGCAACATAGTCAGAAATAAATCTTTGCCAAATGTACATGAAAATTTTCCTAGACAAATGTTTTTTTTAAACACTGTAGGCGGAAAACGTCATACGTTTTTAAATTGCAATTCTTATGCTATTGAAATTTTTATTAGATTCTAATTTATATATTTAATAAACATTATGGATAATATGCTCAGAATTTATATAAGATCAAAACAAAATGTTTACTCTCTTTAGAAGTTCTCCTTTGTTAAAGAAATGTCAATTTACTTCTATAGATCGTTTAGGGCTATTAATGATGCTAAATTGAAAGCTAAACTATATTTGTTCGAAAATAATTCTGAAATATTTATTGCTTTTTTCTTCAATTTTTTCTTTGACTCAAATTATGCATGATTTTGTCTTAGTTTAAAAGTTTAAGTAAATAGGTTAAATAAGTTTATTTTTACCTTATACACGATTAATGTAGAGGGGGAAACTTGTGCAAGTCTAATTATTCGATGATTTCTTCACCCTCGGCTTCACCCAGGACCGGCAAACTTGCCTCGATTTTACAGCCCAAACCACCTGGACGTAGACGCTAAGACAAGTAGATGAGATTCTGTAATCCTGTCCCGGGGCACCAAGTAACTAATTAGGAATACCACTTGGGCCAAATACTCGTAATGCCGTCGTCTATAATTACGTTTTGACAGATCGATGCCAGGTAATTTGCTAAGCTCTTGTTTCACAAAAATGTGAACCATGTAAATAAACTTTTTTCAAAACAGATTTTCAATATTATTTATTCTACCAAGAATACAAGGTCTAGGAGTTATAAATATGTTAATATGGAAATGTACAAATCATATTGTTCAAGCGCCCCTTTTAAATTCCTTCTATTTGTTCACACTCCCCTTATTGTTTATAAAATACATTTTACTCATCCAAACAAGTTCAAATACATTTTTCAAACTTGTAATGAATGACGCTTGATGTTAATACAGTTGTATAAACTTGTAATGAATGACACTTGATGTTAATACAATTGTTTAAACTTGTAATGAATGACGCTTGATGTTAATACAGTTGTTTAAACTTGTAATGAACGACGCTTGATGTTAATACAGTTGTTTAAACTTGTAATGAATGACGCTTGATGTTAATACAGTTGTATAAACTTATAATGAATGACACTTGATGTTAATAAAGTCTTATCAAATATAAATCGTTAGTTAAACATAATGAATTAATTTTAGTTTTATATGTGAATAAACGTTTCAGAAAAGGCGCTAAACATACAATATACTCGTAGTTATTTCGCCCCAATTTGACTTAAAATAAGTGATAACATGTGATTTCATAAAAAAAGCTGGACTTATATTATAGGCTATGTGGTGGAACAGCTGTTTTAACACGTAGACTATGATACTTTATTTATATTAATTGTAACTATTTTATACCTCTCCTATGGGCTCCATGACCTTGACGTGGTGGAGAGGCTTAATCCGCACGTGGGGGACGGGAAGAGCGGAGCTGTACGTATGTGGCTTCCTATAAACGGGAAGTCCAGGCAAATGAGTGAATGCATGAAGGCGGCTCAAAAAAACGGGCCAGTCCCAGCACTTGAAGGGTGTTATCTGCCCCGCTCTCGCCCTGCCCTTTCCTTGCGGGCGGCAACCAAGAAGCACCCCCCATCCAGGTTGGTGGTCTGGATGGGTACATACACCCACCGACATAAAGGTGTTATACGATCCTTGCCGATGTACATTCGTGGTCCTCAGGTTAAGGAGGGTCTTTAACGGAGCCTCAGGGGGACCTGGCGCCTCCCCTGAGTATTTAAATCGCTTTGTTTCAATAGCTGCTCGCGCGCGCGCGCGCGCACACACACACACACACAGACACATAAACACACACACACACACACACTCACAGAACACAACCACACACTCACAGAACACAACCACACACACACACACACATAAGTATATAAGTATATATGCATACATACATATATAAATATATATATATATATATATATATATATATATATATATATATATATATATATATATATATATATAGACGTTGTACAAGCTATGACACAATTGCAATATTGGCTATAATAAATTATTATTATTTTAATTCTCTTTGTGTAATTTTATCGTAAAGAAGATTTTCTAATATTGTCATTTTTATAGGTAAATGACCTGAAGAGAATATTTTGTGCATAGAAACAATGCGCAATGAATTTTTAATGTTAAATTTGCCAATGGTCTGACGTAAATTTTCTTCTAATTATTTATTATATGTCATCTAATACTACTATATATATATATATATAGACGTTGTACAAGCTATGACACAATTGCAATATTGGCTATAATAAATTATTATTATTTTAATTCTCTTTGTGTAATTTTATCGTAAAGAAGATTTTCTAATATTGTCATTTTTATAGGTAAATGACCTGAAGAGAATATTTTGTGCATAGAAACAATGCGCAATGAATTTTTAATGTTAAATTTGCCAATGGTCTGACGTAAATTTTCTTCTAATTATTTATTATATGTCATCTAATACTACTATATATATATATATATATATATATATATATATATATATATATATATATATATATAATGGAAATGAAAAATAAATTTCTAAAGCAATTGTTAATATCCTGCTCGAGAAAACATGTTTGCCCTGCGAGAATAGCGTGGGCAGATTTAATCCCGAAATGTGTTGTGCGTGATAACAGAGTGCATCCGGGAATTCTTATTGAATATGCTACAAGGCTCAGATGTTTGGCAAGAACGGATTGACTAGCAAGGTATTAACACAATCCCTAAATGGTATTATATTTGCCTCCATTGTACTAATTGCACAGATAAGATGTTTCCTTGTGTACCGTATAAACCATAACTCCAAGTTTGTTGTCTCTTGAACAATGTGGATTAATTAAATTTGCTTTGTAGCCCATGCGACTGAAACGACGAAGTTTTTCAATTCCTTCTATTAGTTCACGTCTCCTTATATATACAAGTTACGTGTTATATTAAGCAGGAAAGGTTTTTAAAAATTATTTTTATTTTTATAAACCTTTATTTAATTTAATAAACAATTATTTTAGAAAACTGTTATATAAACTACATAATAAAACAATTCAATTGATATTTACTCAATTGGAGTGGAAGACGTATGTTCGATAAAGAGGCGAGTTACACACTGCCGTGAATCTGTTTTCACCACCTATATAATACAAAAGCTGCGTAAGCAGGAAATTTCCTAGCACGCATTTTATTATGAAAGGTTCACATGACTTACATACATATATATCTTGTTCAAATATTTAATCAATTATAAAATCTTTTTCTATTTATTTACTCAAGTTCAAATATATTTTTTTTTAAACTAGTTGATGACACACGATGTTAATACAGTTCTTTCAAATATTGGTTCTATAATTAAATTTAATTAATTAATTTTATTTTGGGAAAAAATATTTAAACAAAGTAGGAAGTTATGCAATTTAGCGTATTTATATTATTGTAATTATTTAATAAAGATAGTAAAATACAATTTTTTTTGTTGAACCAACTAGAAATTGGCTTTAGAAATATTTGTTTATAATATTTCTTTAAAAGAAGTAGTAAATTTATCCTTGATCCGTTTAAAAGGTAACAATTCGTTAATTGGACATTCAAATTGTAGTTATTGCCATTCGTATTTAATGTAGTTTTACAAGTTTACCTCAACTAGGAAACGTATACTTAATATTAACCAACAACCGTCAGTTAAATAAATTATTACTCTACAAAACGTTTACCAATAACTTGATATTTCTGTTCACTGTATTCATACAATAACAAAATAAAAGATAACCAACTCAGATATTAATAATTTGGCACATTGCAATGACAAAGTCATCAACATCAGTGAATATTGATGAGTTGTATCAGTGATACAAGAGTTGTAAGTGGAGTTTGTAGTATCAATACTCACTTATGATGACTTTGTCATTGAATAGCGTCTGAATAAAAAAAAAATATTAATTTGCCAGTTCTGAGAACGTCTTTGTCATGTTATTAACATATACTCACAAACGTAGTTCTGAGAACGTCTTTGTCATGTTATTAACATAAACTCACAAACGTAGTTCAGAGAACGTCTTTGTCATGTTATTAACATAAACTCACAAACGTAGTTCTAAGAACGTCTTTGTCATGTTATTAACATAAACTCACAAACGTAGTTCTGAGAACGTCTTTGTCATGTTATTAACATAAACTCACAAACGTAGTTCAGAGAACGTCTTTGTCATGTTATTAACATAAACTCACAAACGTAGTTCTGAGAACGTCTTTGTCATGTTATTAACATAAACTCACAAACGTAGTTCAGAGAACGTCTTTGTCATGTTATTAACATAAACTCACAAACGTAGTTCTGAGAACGTCTTTGTCATGTTATTAACATAAACTCACAAACGTAGTTCTAAGAACGTCTTTGTCATGTTATTAACATAAACTCACAAACGTAGTTCAGAGAACGTCTTTGTCATGTTATTAACATAAACTCACAAAGGTAGTTCTAACAACGTCTTTGTCATGTTATTAACATAAACTCACAAACGTAGTTCTGAGAACGTCTTTGTCATGTTATTAATATAAACTCACAAACGTAGTTCTGACAACGTCTTTGTCAAGTTATTAACATAAACTCACAAACGTAGTTCTGAGAACGTCTTTGTCATGTTATTAACATAAACTCACAAACGTAGTTCTGAGAACGTCTTTGTCATGTTATTAACATAAACTCACAAACGTAGTTCTGAGAACGTCTTTGTCATGTTATTAACATAAACTCACAAACGTAGTTCTGACAACGTCTTTGTCATTTTATTAACATAAACTCACAAACGTAGTTCTGATAACGTCTTTGTCATGTTATTAACATAAACTCACAAACGTAGTTCTGAGAACGTCTTTGTCATGTTATTAACATAAACTCACAAACGTAGTTCTGACAACGTCTTTGTCATGTTATTAACATAAACTCACAAACGTAGTTCTGAGAACGTCTTTGTCATGTTATTAACATAAACTCACAAACGTAGTTCTGAGAACGTCTTTGTCATGTTATTAACATAAACTCACAAACGTAGTTCAGAGAATAGTTGGTATTTGATCATACTATTTGAAAAACGTTAAGTAGCGTTGATAACATCGATAGACAGACAATAGTAGTTATTCAAACCGGTATGTATTGTTAGTAAAGGCAAACTCACTACAGCAACGATTATAACTATTTGTGCAGCATGAGAGTTTTGTAGAACTCCAACTTGGCACATGGTTGCAACTGTATTTATACTCCTGCTGCTCCCGGAGAGTAATTTCAAGCACAAGTCTGTCTGTCTGCCCGCATTCAAGTACTCTCTACATATCTCCCTCCCTCTCGTCTCAACCCTTATAATTACGACCTCCTGCATAACTATCTGCACACGTAATAACTCAAAGCGAGAATGCATTGCGTTATACTTTGCAATGGTAAAACGGCAACAGGTTAGGACACATAGTGGTGTGTTTTGGAATACAACAATATACTGAAACACTTATTTTTTATACTTAGTTATATTAGTGTCAATGTAGTGTTACACTTTATTGTATAGTTCAGTGGTACAATGAAGACGGCCATTTTATGGGAAAAGTGTCATGACTGACCGCTTGACTGTTTTATGTTAGAGCAAGGGTAAAGTGGAGTGAAACAAGTAACCAGAATAAGATATACGAACTGTTCTAACTACACATAACAGACATACTCAAAACCAAGTTGTTGTAAACGTCCCTTAATATTCATATTCAACATTCTGAATTGAATAAACACCATTGTGTGTGTGTGTGTGTGTGTGTGTGTGTGTGTGTGTGTGTGTGTGTGTGTGTGTGTGTGGTGTGATTTTTATTTTATTCTTTATGCTTGGCTGGCCATGACGTCTAATGAAACTTCTACGTTAACACTAACATATGTTCTTCCAAAATTGGTAACGATAATATATGTTAACAATTTTACATACAAAAACTAGAACTGCCATAATGCATTTTACTAATTGACGGGAATGAGTAAAACATCTATTACCACATGCAATGACATGCACAAGCAAAGATCAGTGCTCGGATATTGCATCCATTAGTTGAAAGTAATACCGCTGAGGCGCTACAGTCAATAAATGCATTCAGGTTAACGTCTTTAGACGTAATATAAACACGTGATTTGAGAAAGACCGTTCGTTTTTATTAATAACGACTGCTAATCTTTAAGTATATTATGTCATTTAACTCCTTAATTATTTTAAGTAAAGTGTTTTAATATTCCTTAATCTAAAACTAAAATTTTATAAAGAATCTGTTGGTTCTTTATTCATATCCATGTTACAGTATTATGGTGTTATTTTACATTTATTATTATGTTGTTATTTAAATTTTGAAGGATAATTTTGTCATGGATATATCAGGTATTAAAACCAATATATATATATATATATATTATAACGAAATTCATTAAGTTAAGAAGGCTGTTGGTAAAATTATTTGAACTTGTGAAATATCCCTAGCTAGCGCTAGTCTATTGTCACATCTATCGGCCGAAATAAGTTACTGCACACACTTGCAAGTCATAAATAAAAATAATTCGAAAGGGGTTCATTGTAAGTAAACCAAGATGTGCCTCGTTCATGGGAGAGAACACGGACCAGGGAGATTTATGACTAGGAATCCCTGAGAATACAGAATAAGACATGCACCTGTGGGAAAGTTCAACAAATTCCCACGAAGTCAAAAAAGGAAAGTGCGGGAAGTGTCAAAATTTCATAGGCTAGCCAGAGTTTGAGCGTCATAAGGGAGCCAATCAAATTTGAAGAGGAGATGAAACACAAACGGATACGATCCAAGAGGATGTTCAGGAAAAACAGTCAATTTTCAGTACTCGAAAGGGTCAAGTGGTAGGACTGGAGGAGAAGTCAATTTTCAGTACTCGAAATGGTCAAGTGGTAGGACTCGAGGAGTCATAATGCAGGACTCGAGGGAGAAGTAATGTTCAGTTTTTAGTAAGAAATATCAAATTCAAACAAAGTAACGTGGCAATTTAAAGTAAGGGAGATTAATAAGGGAGATTATTAAATAGAAAGTGAAGTATAACGAGGGAGAATAAAGGGTAACAAGTGAGATTAAAATAAGGGAGTGATTAATAAAGTCAGTTTGCAATAGAACCATTTCGAGAAATTAAGAAAAATGAAATTGAATGGAAAGTATTACTAAGTGAATTTGTGTCAAGTGCAGTGAAGCAAGGAACCACGCAAGTAATAAACAATACATTTATTTTAACTTAAAGCCAACTCGTTAAAGCGACAAACATTAAGAATCTTTTAAATTTTTATAAATTTATTAAAAAGTCATAGTTAATTGAAATATAAAATTTATCAAACCAAGTGCAGTAGCTTATACACGCCCTTAGATAGCTAAAGAAAGTAAATTTAGAATTGTAAAAAAAATCAATAGTAAATAAGAGTCTTGATGCCTATCGGCAAAAATTAGAGTTAGTAAAAGAATTATATGAGATACCTGTAAATGCAATATTGATCTCAGGATAAAATAAATCTGTAATTATAAAAGCAAGTAGCAGGATTATTAATTTAATTTGCTAAGAGTAAAAATTATCCTGTAGAGACGCATTAAGTGAAGGTTCGTTATATAACAATTGTCGCCCAACGTGGAAGGCAAGGAACGTTATAATATATATATATATATAGATATATATATATATGCTGATACGTATTCCTTCACGGATGGAAAATATGATGAATAGGTACTATCTGGAGTACATCCGTTCATTCTGCAGTCCATAAATCCGCAGTTCCGACCTTTCGCTAGAATCTCATTCAGCATTGACGAGGTGAACCCAACAACAGTAAAAGAGCGAGTAACTTCTACTGATGTTGGGTTCACCTCGTCAATGCTGGATGAGATTCTAGCGAAACGTCGGAACTGCGAATTTATGGACTGCAGAATGAACGGATGTACTCCAGATAGTAAATATTCATCATATATATATATATATATATATATATATATATATATATATATATACACACTTTATTGCAGTTTATTGGTCTTATATCGCAATTTGAATGCCATTGTTTCTGGTTTTGCCATGAATCTTCTTTTTCTTTTATATATCTCTTCTGTTAAGATAATTAGAGCTTAGCTAGTAAGACCTATTCACAACGGTAAAAATTTAAACAGTGGACTATAAATCTCACTACACATTAGTTTAATAAAACAAACACACTAGTTCATAAAACAATCAGTCTAGTTTCAGCTACGATTTCACCTTCCTCATGCTTGGCTTCTTGAGAACAACCAAAGAATGTCATACATATATAATCATTAAAACAATTGTTGGTCATATAAAAACCATAAGTAAATAGTAAATCTTGAAGGCCCTGCAAGGAGTGCTAGCAAGTGGGCCGGCACGACGCTAATGAAGCTACGCTTAATTATAATGCTTAATTTATTACCTATAATTGCAAAAAGTAGACGTTGATTTCAGTCCTCGTCAGAGAGAAGGACTGTTTGTGATCCTCGTCTGCAGCTGAACGCTTAGGCATTGTGCCGAATGCTTCTAATATCTACCCATCTCACCCCTAGACACCCATTAATTAAAAAACAGTCGTCTAATATCAGCTCGTTCAGAATACATTTTTCGACTTACCTGGAAACTGTTATCTCCATTAAAATATTATTTGTTTATAATATTCACACTCACACACACACACACATACACACACACTCACACACACACAAACCTTACTAAGTCAACCTTTCTTCCTCTCGGGGAGAAAGTTCTGTCCCCACCCTACCACCAAAGTACCCACATTTATGCGTTTTTCGCGTAAGCTATACCTCGTGATGATGGACTCTGTTGGGCCGAAAAGCGCAGTTCAGCCGCGGTCAAAATATGATCCCACCCTAATTACCATATCCTGGTACCTGTGGTGGGCCGAGCGTGATCTGCCAGTGGATAAATCCCTGGACTTGGTTTAAAAACCAACCAAAGTAAGTGATAATTTATGCTTTAAAAATTTGTGTTTGAGTATAAATTTATCTGTTACGTTCTTATTGCAATAGTATTTGTTAGGAATCTTGTTGCCAGTTAATTTAATTATTTAATTGTATTCATAGTTGCTGGTTGGAAAATTTTCACAAAGTTCTACTTACTAGCTTTACCACAGGTTAATTTTAATAATTAGAAACATTTTTTTGTTAAATTTTTATTAGTCACTTGAAATGTTAAAATATAATTTAAAATTTTCTTTTAAAAAATATCATATAATTCCTGATAATATGTCATTAAATGTTTGTTATATATTTTCCATTAATTATACGCAATTCTTTGGACATTAAATATATTTGAATGTTTTATAAAGTTCTGAAATGTTCTTGTAATCTTAGCATAACGTTCAATAGCTAATGGGATAACTCTATTATTTAACTGTTTCTAATGTTTGAAATCCTTATGAGAACATTTAGGTTTTTTAGAGTTCAAAATTTCACACATAAAATTACATACATATTTAAATATAACAGAAGAATAATTTACGAGTATATCTATTTATTTTATTTTATATCCATATAAATTCCTGTAAAAGCAACTTGCAAAAGTACTTCCAAGTGCCTATGGATTTAATTCATATTTGTGCTCCTAAACATAAATCTTAAGGATTTTAGAACCAAATTGACTGGATTCACATTTTACAGTTATTTGATACTAGATGTTAGATTTAGTATACATGTACATAAAATAAATTCTATTCACCTAATTACTAAATTATCTACTGATTTTCCTTATAAATTTCTTATTTATTTTCTGATATTCACTCTAAATAAATTTTGTGTCTATTCATTTTGAACATATATAGATTTTGACTTTACAAAAACGTTAACTTTATTTTTCTTGATCTTAAGATTCTAGAATTTTCAATTTAATATTTGAACAAATTATTAATTTATCACCACCAATATTTTTACTGTTTAAAAAATATCAATTTGTTTATATATTTTTTTAATTATTCATTTTCAACAAGTGATTCAATTTATTCATTAAGAAATTTTATTACATGGATTTAAGAAATTTTTACTAGTTTTAATGAATGGGTTATTTCAATTAAAATTTAGACTCCCCAAAAACTTTCACTGGGATGGCTGTGGTTTTTCTGGACTGTTGGTTCTTGTAGCCATCCTCTCGATCGGTTTTAGGGCCGGTTTTAATACTTTTTTACATTGAAAAAAAGTTCAAGTTCGATTTCGAGTGCGGTCAAAGGCAGATCATCTCCACGTCCATCTTGGGCTTGGGTGTGTTTCTCAATAATTGTAAGACAATGGAAGAACACATTAAACTAAGAGCGGGATGAAACCCTACGACAGACCTTCCCCGGTAATGGATAATACTCTCCTAATGGAAGGAGTGTCATAGACTTCACTTCTGCAACTTACTCGAATCTGAAACCAGCAGTAAAGTAAATTATTTCCTCCATTGTACTGCCATCAAGCAATGTCCGTTTGTAAAGTTTTAGCAAAACTAGTAACGATTTCAAAATCATACAAGTTTAATTTAATACATAAGCATATGGTTTATAACATACTATCATCGCTTGTGTATCAACTATAGTCCGACTAAATGGGCAGATATACTCTCGTATTATCAATGTTCAGGTTTGCCTCGTATCACTTATAAAACAAGCTTCGATATTTGATTCCTAAGCCCAGAGCCAATTGCATCTCTGAAACTTAGTGCAATACCACCAAAGCACTTGCATTCACCATCAAAGCGCAATACAAGCCTACCAACTGATAAAATAATAAATACTGGCACTCGAAATTGGAAAACAAACTTTTAGAATGAGAGGCCCAAACAAACAGAAAATCAATTTTTATCGAAAGTGAATATACCAATATCGCAACAGCTCACTGTTAACATTAGAACATTTTTTTACCTAAATAGGAATTGACTATAAATTTTTTTGTTTACATTACTTGTTTATCTGAAGGTCTAAGTAAATAGACACAAGAAGTTCGAAGGAATTTCTAATACACCCGTTATTTTCCAACTTATTCAAATACTAATACTTAGTAAAAATAATTTCCCAAATTGTTTGAATATTGTTGTTAAACATTGTTATATACAAGGTAGATTATATTTCAATAAAAGCTATTTCAAATATTTCGTTGGAAACAGTTGTAGAAAAAGGTAATTATTTATTTTTGTTCATGTGAGCCAAAACGTGCACACACATATAGTGACCATATTTGTGAACAAACACCCATTAACTGAAGCTGGTCATTAGAGGTTTAGTGGAGGCAAACATTGACAGAGACTGGTCAAATATTAGATTCAGTGTTCAAGCCTTAAGGACGAATACCTGGTCCGAGTTTCCAACATGTCCGTTACAGATACCTTAATGTGAGATAAGGCTTTTAAACTGTATAAACAAATATTTTCAACAATGTGTGTCGTACCTACCTTTAACACATGCTATATGTGATATTGATATTAATACAAATTGTTCGTTTTGAAGAATATGCTCAAGGAATCAGCTTGAGATGTAAAACTTCTCTAAAAGTGTAAAGTAATTTTAAACTGGCAATTTACAGGATAAAGTCTGAATACAAATTCCCCGTAGCTGCGTGTCTTTCATAACCTTCTCTTTTTATTTCTGTGATTGTTTCTTTTTCCACAAAAACACTTTTGACTAATTCCGCAGCCAGTCGCCATTTTTATTATTTCGCAACAAGACTTCTAGTATTACAATAAGTAAAAGGATTCGGCACACACACACCGTAATTGAGGTGTATATTTTGAAGTTAGTTTTGAAATAGATAGGTTTATAATACTGCTAACATAACAAAACATATTTTAATTTCATAGTACCCATTATCTTCATAAACATTTTCTTCTGATGCAATTGTTAAGACTTCAGTGTTCACTTTTATAAACATTAAATATTTTCTCACACAGGATTAGTTGCAACCTCACTCGCAATTGCGCCCCCTTACCTCGTTGTAACTCCCTCTCTATTGATCTGGGAAACACACTTCATAAAGAAAGAAACTGATTTCATAATGTGCAATGCAATAAAGAGCAGGGATTTGGGACGTTTAAGGAGGAAAGTTAATTTATTAGTAAAGTCACTCGCTTTTTCTTCTCTGCTCTTTGATCTCATTTTAAGCAATAGATCCATGTTTGATATAATGTGCAATTAGATTATACATTTATTATTCTAATCATTTCTTAATAAATGACTACTTTTCAACTTTGATGTTTTTGCCTTGTCACGCACAGATTAATAACGCATACTGTATCTATTAAGTGTACAGGAATTGAGGATGTATATTGACCCGTTCTTTCAAAAGTGAGTCCTTTTAATCTAATTTTCATGTTCACTGTGATTTTATGTCGGAATTTTTAATAAATAAAGTTGATTTTTTTATACTTTTCAGATTTCGTAAAATATTTGTACTATTAATTTTACACCTATTATAAAACTGACGAGCTCATGAATATTTGCAACAAAATTAATACATAAAGATATACTTTCCAGTCAGATCCAAAGCTTTCACACCCATTATATTATTAAAATTGGATTTTTGGTGAAGATGTGCTTTCTGTAAAATAAAACATAACGATATTTTATTGCACCTCTTTATAAATTCATTTTACGTCACAACAATGATTTATAATGGCTTCAGTGTATCAACTTATTTTACGGCAGTTTATATCGTCGGTTTTTAACATAAGTGTACAACACCAATATAATTTGTGTATAAAGACAGATTACAATGCCGTTTTATAATGTAAGTTTTGATCTTTATGTACCGTCGACTTATTAACGTATAATGGCGGTTTACAGCATTAGTTTATAGCGTCGTTGTCCAGCGAAGTTTGTAACTGGATTTACTGGCTCAGTGTATGAACTTGTTTTATTACGTCTGTTATAAAGTCGTTACAAATGTAGGTGTATGATGTGACATTGTAATGTGAGGATGCAAAGTGATTTTATAGATTTATAACTAGCCTATAATGTTGATTTATAACATTAGCTTATAACCTTATTTATAGTATCAGTTTATTACGTCGGTTAAAAGTATTTGTTTTTATATTGGATTCAACTGGTTGTCCTCATTGTTTTTGCAAACCAATCTACAACTCCAGTTTATGATGTCGAACAGAAAATAATGTTTCTGAACATAAAATATGGGATTATAATGTTTTATAGAGTCTTATTATAACAACGTCAGATTTTACTTCAGTTTACGTCACTATGCAACAAGAGTTTATAAATTCAGATTTATAATCATCGTTTCACATAAGTGTTACGTCACTTCTTATCTGTTTTCACTTTCAGTAAAATACTTGTACATCACACGTTTATAATCACTCAGCAAGATTCTTTCCCTTTTAAAAATATTCAATATACTTTCAACAGTGTTATAGAACATAAATACCGCATATAATAATGTGTAAATATAATTCTTGGAAATTATATATTTATTTAACAAGAAAAAAATCAATTCTAAGAAATATATTTTCAACTCAAATATACATGACACGCTAAACAATTTAACGTCATCCTCCGCAATCTTACTCATGCAATTCCTTTCATTATTTCACACTCTCCTTATATAGAATATCTTGCACAAATTTTCAACCGTTAAAATACATTTTATTTGTCCACTCAATCTGAAATACATTTGTTTAATTAGATGACTCTTGATTTTAAAACAGCAATATTCAAAAAAAAAATAATTCATTTACTAAATTTTAGATGAATTAATTTTAGTTTTACATAGGAGAAACTTTTTCACAAAAGGGGTAAGGTATGCAATATAGTTATTTCGTCCCATTTTTCTTAAAATAAGAGATAACATATGATTTATTACAAACAGCTGATTTACGTTATATTTTATGTGTTATAGAGCTGTTTTAACGCATAGGTTATGTTGCTTTACTTCTATTAATTGTAATTATTTAATAAAGAGTAAATAAATTTAAAAATCTTTATGACCCAAGTAGGAATTTACTTGTGTTTACTTTATATTGAAAAAAAAAATTAGAAACCCCATAAGTTACTAAACACTAAACGACCTTGGAGGGAAAAGCAAGTAATGTAATCATACCCGGTATAAAGCAGCTGGGAATTTTACGCGATGGTAAAATAATAATGTTTCTAATCTGAGAAAAAATATTACGTTTCTAAGCCTACAGTATTAGCTCTAAAGCCCATTGGCTCTCCCACTCTTCAGGCGAGTTCTTTATATTTCTGAATAAATAATAATATATTTAGACAGGCGCAAGGATTACAGCCACTTTGAATTCGTAAGAATGTCAGAGAGCTGATGCTTGTTTAATGTAAATTCACGGGAAACCTGATACTTAAATTAGTTTCACTCTATTAATGGTCAAGGAAATTATCTCTAGAATAATGTAAATTAATTTTTAAAACTCCCAAATAATATATTTCAGAGTTATTTCTGCGTCTGCTTGAATATTCTTCAACTAATCTTTAAAGAACGCAGATGGGCAAGGTCGAAATCCTTTCCAAGGTGTGATATTATCGGAATCCGTTTGAACAACAGCTGGTAAAAAAATCGTCCATTTTAGCACAGACGACGTACCAACATTTCAGTGGTGCCTTAATGACGTCTCTGAAATACTGGGTATTTTACGGATTCTAACTAACTCAATGGGTTTTGTCTGATAATTAAATTCTTGCTTCAAAAATCTACAGAATATTCACTAAGTACAGGATTTATAAAATACGCTGAAAGTTGTTTCTTAAACTTGTTACGAAAGCATATGATTTCATAAACAGAATATTTAATATTATAGGTTATAACAGCTGTTTTAGCGCATTGGTTATCTAACTATATTTATATTAACTGTAATTATTTATTGAAAAACAATAATTTTTTTCCTAATCAGGAATTGACTTTAAAAAAATGTTGTTTATGTTATTTGTTTTAAATTTATTTTGTGCAGAATGTTTAGGTTTGCGTTGTTGTGATTATGGGCATGAGACGTTCAGGAAAGTTTCATTGACTGTTATGCGGGGGATTGCTTTTATGTGTTTCGTAATGTGTGTGAAGTCGTCTCTCTGTTTGGCGTGCAAAACTTGAAACATACTATATAAACCACGGGCGTTGTGTATGCCGTTATTTCTAATGTCATTATCAAACAATAAATACAGGTTGATTACATCTGCCATGTAAGAGGTCATGAAGCAATTTTCAAAGATGGAACTGCAATTTGTGTAATGTAGAATAATTACATTTCTTGACGAAACAAACTCTGTGTAGTAGTTACCATTTTAGGAAGATAATGTAATTTTAGATCTGGCTGAGTCTGCAATTATGGAACTTGTTAATGTACAAACAGTTATTATCTTCTCCGAATTAACCTCAGCCAATATGTTTTACTTTGTGTGTTCGTATGACCCAGATAGAAGACAGTGAACTGTTTGTTTAATTTAGATTCTTTACTTTCTCTGGATAAATACCGCTTAGGTATTTCGATTACAACATAGATGAACTCTAGTGGCTGAACGCGGTCTTGGAAATATCTAAACGAAGATATGAAGATGTTGATCTCAACTTTTTTGTTGCCAGTATTATATTTACGCATTCAGCTGACTTTAAAGATTAAAGTTCAACACAATTTTTCTCAAAACTTATTTTTAATCACCGAAGGTAAATATTAAAAGAGTTCCGTCAAATCTCTAACTAAACATTAGTTTATTAATCCAGAGTAGTTTCGGCGAAGATGTCGCCTTCATCAGTGGTTGGCTAGCCACCAGCAACCTATGAATTGTTGTCACTAGCAAAGCTCTAACTAAGTATATTATATATTTAGTGCACAAATTAATACCTTTTACCAATTATAATGTATATTGTCAGTTATTTCGCATATTTAGCATAAACAACAAAATAGACTATAAATAGTTTAAGTTTCTTCTAAAACCGACATAAATGTCTCTTTTACCAGTTTCAAAGGAACATTGTTACATTTCCTAACCCTATTTTATTCCATGAATCCCTTTATATAATTCTATAAGAGGATTGCACCTTTTTATGACGTAATAGACTCCCCTACATCCTCTACCATTGGGTTTCAGATTTTTACCTTAAACTTTCCCTTATTCACGAATCTATTCTATCATTTGTAGATGATACTAGTCATATTGGGTGATCGTCTAAAAACTAGCGCATGTTCTTGTATCTCCTAGCCTTAATTTAACCTTTTCCTCGGTTATCACATTTTCCTTTTTAAAAGATATGCCTGTAATAGTCATACGTATCTTAAAACACTTTTCAATTCCTTCTACTAGCTTACACTCTCATTATATACATCTTTTTCAAATATTCAATCATTAATAAAATACTTTTTATACATCCACTAAAGTTCAAATACATTTTTTTAAACTTGTAGACTACACTTGATGTTAATACAATTTTTGCCAAGTATTGATTGTTTAATTAAATTATTTAATTAATTTAGTTTTATATGGGAGAAAATCACAAATCGGCAAGGTAGCAATATAGTTATTTCGTTCAATTTGGTTTTAAATAAGTGAAAACCTAATATCTCATAAAACAGCTGAATTTATATTGTAGGTAATGTGGTAAAACAGCTGTTTCAAGTCTTGGGCTATGTTACTTTATTTATATTAATTGTAATTTTTTCTGAATATAAAGTGCGTTAAAAATCTATGTGCCTTACTGTCTTAACTTTCTTTAATACCTTCTACACAATATACAATTGTAACCTGTCGTGTCACAGACACGCTCAAGCTATAGGAAATAGTTTAACCTCACCTCCCAGAGTTACATTCACACAGATACGCTCAAGCTATAGGAAATAGTTTAACCTCACCTCCCAGAGTTACATTCACACAGATACGCTCAAGCTATAGGAAATAGTTTAACCTCACCTCCCAGAGTTACATTCACACAGATACGCTCAAGCTATAGGAAATATTTTAACCTCACCTCCCAGAGTTATATTCACACAGATACAATTCTTGTCAGTACTATAGAGATATTACCGAGTCACGTAAACAATTCATCAATCGGTTCAGTTCTATGACAACGAAATCCTTGATTTTATCTTTGTTATAAGAGAAGAGCAGAATCGAGGCTGATGTAATTTGAAGCTTGCTAAGGCAGTTACTTTCTAGGGAATCGTGAACCAGAATTCCGTGAATGAGGAACACGATCGGAGACATGCTAAAGGTTTCGTAGAACGACATTTTCAGATAACGTTTGACGTTTTCTGCTGTATAATACTTCTTGCCAGATGTATAGTGTAAAAAGTATAAATTATGAATTTTCTTATACGGAGGATCCTGAAATGTTTAGATACAGAGTAAACTGACACAAGATACCAGGTTTTGTAATCACAATTATTAAAGAGTGTAACCAGAGTTATTCACGATCACAGCTCTTCTTTGAGCAGCCATTTCTATTATATTATTCTATAAATAACAATAAAACATAAACTATAACAGGCGTTCTATTATTTGAATCTTGACAATAAACAATTAAATAAAAATAGTACAGAAAAAAATACATGAAAAGAAATGTGTGTTATATAATATTTAAAAATATAAAAAATGTTACAAACAATTTTTAATTCTTGGTGAAACATATTTTATAATACCAACAACGTCATCATCTTTACATCTAAATAATTTGCCTTTTTCAATATACACTATAATTAATAGTTACATTCGCAGCACTATAAGATAGGCCTAAATGGAAAAAGAGGTTGATTTGCGAGTTAAGTATATATATATATATATATATATATATATATATATATATATATATATATATATATATTTAAATTATTAATAATATTATTATATGTATTTGACTAAAGTTTCTGCTTTTCCCAACACTATAATATTCTTCTCTGTTGACTCGTTTCGGAGTAGCTCCATTTTCAAAACTGAAATTCAGTTTACTTAATTGAGTTACTCGACACGAGTCAACAGAGAATAATATTGTAACGTTAGGAAAGGCAGAAAACTGTATGTGGTCAAATATATAGAAATATTCCATAAATGAAGATGAGTGTATTACGAATAATAATAATAATCTTTTAAATATATATATATATATATATATATATATATATATATATATATGAAACACTAGAAATTTATAAACATAAAGTTTAAGAAAATTAATTAATGAACAAATTCAAGTAAAATTAAAACACCAAATAATTTACAAGGTAATTGATGTAACGACAAAAATTACATAAAAGTATTTATACTGATAAACATTTAATTGAATTGTAGTACGTATTATTCAGTTTTTGTGAAAATGTGTTATATCATTGTTTTTCCTGAATATTTAATACATTTATTGGTTGACAGCTTTCTAAAATGTATAAACAAAAACAATACTTATAACTAAAATTTTATTATTCAATATTATATTACAAGAAAACGTATCACCATAGTATTTCGTAACGCATTTCTTATATATATATATATATATATATATATATATATATATATATATATATATATATATATATATATATATATATATAATACATTATTGTAATTTTCATTCCTGATGATGTTGGTACTCTTTACCAACGAAAAGCTTTGAATATAAATCAATAAATATTCTTGTATTTGAATAACCTATGTTGTTATAATATATATAAGATGTATAAATAAAGTTCGGAGTACATTCACTCAATTTGTAGCCCTAGTGCATTCGTTTCACCAGCCTTTAGCATTGACATTTTATCAGTTTGCATTTTCATGCACTACAAAAAGAACGGATGTACTCCTGATACTAACTACCATGTATTACCACCCGTAAAGGAATACGTATCAACATATAATATCTTGTTAAGATTAATTTAGTTGTGTAGAAAAATAAAAACTACTTTCTGAACTCAAAAGAAACCTTTATAAAAGGTTAAACACCTTTGCACGGTTATGTGTACGTTAATAAACATCAGTTCGTATAACGTCAAACTGCCGATTACGACAGCCTGTACAATGAGGAGGCCTGATATCGTGCATAAATGCATAATATCATACCTTGGTTATTTCTGCTATTACCTATTTACAACGAAATCCAGCTAGAGTGTTATTCTGTAGCTAAATTTAAACATACGTGAGTCATATATTAATATAGTGTGATAAACGAAACATCTATTTTATGCTGTTTCGTGTTCATTGTTAAATTTCCTGTTTAAAACGTTGCCACTATTTATAGCTTATGATATTTTGAATCTGTTAGGATCTGTTTCTTGTTAGAATGTATATTTGAGTAAGATACGTGAGAACGATTAGTCGAGGGTATAAATACAATAGTGTTTTACCAAGTATTACAAATATACTCATGATTACATTTACGGATATTTAGCGTTAGAATTTCAGTCAGTTGGCAACACTGTAGCCCGCGTCGTTATTTTCATCCGCTCCACTCTAATACAATCTAACCGCACTCCACAATACTCCAGTCACAGCCAGTAATTGATATGAAGTCTGTAAAGTGTCATTTGTTCGAATCAATGTCTGTTGGTGTTATTGAAGGAGGTGCTGACGTAATACGGGCCCCACTCGAACCGGATTGGCTGCCCGCATGTGCAGCTTGTTATCTAGACACCACTGGCTCTCCACATGTTCTTTCTGTGGTTTAATCTGTCGCTAAGTGATAACAATGATTTATTAAAGTTTCAGCAAACATGAGACGACGGTTCCTCCCCGCTGTACAAAGCGCAGGGGCCTGCGTAATTTCATGGTCTGCGTGCTCTGGAGATAATCCTGATAATAAAATACCAGACTTGGGTACGAACTATTATAATGCCACCCTGATATCGTCATTAATATTCTAAAGTGGCGTTTTATGATTACTGGAGAAATAGATTATCATAAACTTTCCGCAGCTTCTAACCCAATCAGAGGCTTAAATGCACAAAGCTACTGACCAATTAATTTTATTAGATTGATGCGTCACCCACAGTGCTTAATCGTGTGTGTGTGTGTGTGTGTGTGTTTGTGTGTGTGTGTGTGTGTATATATATATATATATATATATATATATATTACAACTGCTTTCAAAATTGTAAATAACGTAATATTTATTCTTTATAAACGTATATTACACCTTTATCAATGTAGCTTTTATAGGTATTTATTCCCTTTCCCACGTAATTTAGTTTAACAAAACAAAATTATACCACACGATGCAAAAAGTCATCAGGAATACGAAAAATATTAAGAAAACTCACGCTCATGCCCCAAAAATTTCAAATAGAATTCCCCCTTCTTCACTGTTCACCTAAAACATCACTAATTCAACGTTTGGGTTTATTTTTTATGACGCTGTAACTCGCAAAATGCCATGAAATATAATTAAACTTGCTGTTGACTCCAAAAATATTACAAATTTAAAGAAAAGTCAACTTTAACATAACACTATTAGCACCACGTTTTATCCGAGACATTTCTTTTTATAAAATTATAAAAGTCGTAAATACATCTAATTTTTGCGATAGTAAGTCACAAAAGTACTCTAAAGGACGAAAGAAACATTTACGGACATTATTCTACACAAAAAAGGATTTTTTTATGCAAATTTACCACGTTGTTATTTTAATTGCAAATTTAACTGACAAGTGAATAATGTGTTTAAACAATGCATATATATATATATATATATATATATATATATATATATATATATATATATTCCCTACGCTTCTAGGTTGGTAATGCTGTGCCCCAGGTTTAAAGATGACGAATATTTGTCACAAGGCCAAAAACATTAAGAAACAAAGAAATCTGAAGTGTATGCACAAAGAATTATTGTAGACAATTATTATTGTTTCAATAATAGAACATGTCTTACAAATAAATAAAATTAATTATAATTGGATATTTAGCAAATAATTAGTAATTCTTAAAATTCAATTGATTGATTTATTAGATATAGTAATTAAAAGTTATAGTTTACTGTAGAAAGTAAAGTTATGAAATATAAATTGATTTAACAAATATCGAATGCATTGCATATGAGGTTTATTTAACAATTATAAATTTCGAATCACTTGTAATTGAGATCGAATTACCTGACACGAATCTAGAAAGATTTTGAGATCCTTTTAACTGATATAAATGTCGAAATGGTGTATGTGAGATAGCTTGACTGATAAGAATCTTGGAACGTGTTTATATGAAATCGCTCTAAGGCTGATATAAAACTCAACAGCTTTATATAAGAGATTAAAAAATTGGTCTTTTGAAGATAAATCTCTTAAGAATTGGAAATGGCTTGGCTTTAAGTTTCAAAAGGAACACAAAGATGAGTGAGAAAGACTCTAACTTCGAGGCATTTAGTCAACTTTACTTTCTTGGGCGGTTATTCACCATAACGATGAGTACCCCTTCATACTGCTCGTCGACTTGTTTAAGAATTCTATTCTTGCATTATCTTCCTTGCAGTATTGTTCTTAAAGCACTCTGGCCCCTGTGAGACTAACATGCCCAAACTATTTCACAAAAAGGTTGTTATTTCACTTAACGCATTAAAATTATTAGTCACTGCACTAGGATTTTATCTTCGACGAGAGCAGATAAAATCTTACATCATGTTTAATTTTCAAACTAGAAATATTTCTTGAACATAAATTAACAAAAAATACTGTTTTACTGTTAGAAAACTTTTAAACAATATTGCAACATTTTAAAGTAATAATTTAAAATTTATTGATGTAAACAAGTTTTATAATAAAATGTTTTTAATGTTTTATCACTATACTCTGTATTTAATATAAAACTTAGCCTTCTATCGTTCCTTATAAAGATATGTTGGTGTGTGTGTGTAATATCTATACTGCTTTCGATTATCTGTCATCCATCTTTCTTGGACTCCTCATCAGGGATCGTTCAATCATAGCTGTCTACCATTTCAGTACTCCCTAAATTGTCACATTTCTACTTCATTGTTTTTAGTGATCTACTTTACACTTTGTATAGTTTCTCATGGACTTTTTACCCTAACGTTTTGTTTACTATTTTTTTTCACCCTTTCTCCATCGTTTGCAATTCTGTCATGACCAATTTTTGTTTATAAGAACTTTCTCTCAATCTGTTATACTATTTCATCTTCGACTATCAAGTAAATTGCTAATAGAATAAGTCTATGAAGCATTAATGTGTTTACAAATCAGAAATTTTATCTGAAATTGTGTGGGTGTTTGTGCGTGCGTGAGTTAGCGCACACGTGTACGCATTACACGTGTTTGTACGTGTGTGTGTTTGTGTAAGCGCGCGCGCGCGCATGTGTGTGTGTGTGTGTTTGTGTGTGAACACGTTTGTTTTTTCTCACTTTTTGTCTTTAACGAAGCAAACAAGAAAATATTTTGCTACCGGAGGCCGATTTAAATTCCACTGAAATGGTTCATTTATTAACGTTACGCGTTTTTACGTACTTCGCATGCTCTGTAAATCCCAAAACAATATCTATTAACTGGATGGTCTTGTCTGAAAGCCTACGTGATCACCATCTGTCAATGAGGCCAGCCTAATGTGGTAAGGTATGCTCTATATTAGGCATCAGCAGAACGTATAAGGTTTAATGCAAACATGAGGCCGTTCAATTTACATAACTCTGTGAGATGACGGAGGAAATTTTGTCAACCAATCCACGTATTGCTTCAGACCCGGTCAACGCGTTCTAACGTGTAAAATCTCAAACATATTCCCTATGTGTGATGGTTCAGATCGAAACTATTATTTGTAACTTTTATAGTAAATTAATATATATTACACTTTAATCTACTTATACATGCCCTTGATAAATTTTCGAGTTAACTTTATAGAGCTTATTAACTACAGTGCTCTCACTTTAAATACTTTTTGGAAGAGTCTTTTAAAGTTTAAAAATGAGAGAAGTGTAATTAAAAGGCTTTCAAATGTCGACTCTTTCCCTATCATATATCCTTGTTTAGTTAGAACATTAATGTGTAAGTTGTAAGTGAATACAAGAAAACAATGTTGCAAAGTTTATGTATATACCTATCATATATCCATACATGTGTATTTAATGTAATATGGTTAAATATAAACATTTAATATTAACGTCTTCAAAAGCAATTACGGTGTAATTAAAACAAAAAGGAAACTAGCAAATCAGTGAATGACCATTTAGGGCGAAATGGCTATTTATGAAAGGATAATTGAATATATATTATTTAAAACTGTTTACAAAAGCAAAAATAATCCTTATTGCGTAAAATAAATTCGGATTCAGTGCAAAAGAAACACTGTATTACTATACATTATTATTGACTGAAATGGTAGAGAAAGCCATGTTTACAATAGATTTATCCCTGGAGAAAACGACAATATAAAGTGATATAGACTCTGCTACGAGATATAACAACAATGTTATACTGTCCTGGAATATTATACATCGTATACAATTCAAATGATAGTATATATAAGATATACAACTTCAATAAATTTGATAAAGAATGTCTATTGATTGCGGTTTTAAACATCTGGCATTCAGGATTGAAGATCAGCGTCAAATTTCTCATCAAGTTATAAATTTTATTTTAGATTTATTAATATTAAAAAAGAACTACATTGGGAAGTCACGAGAAGCCACTTTATAATATATATATATATATATATATATATATATGTGTGTGTGTGTGTGTGTGTGTGTGTGTGTGTGTGTGTGTATGTGTGTGTGTGTGTGTGTGTGTGTGTGTGTGTGTGTGTGTGTGTGTGTGTATGTGTGTGTGTGTGTGTGTGTGTGTGTGTGTGTGTGTGTGTGTGTGTGTGTGTGTGTGTGTGTGTGTGTGTGTGTGTGTGTGTGTGTGTATGTGTGTGTGTGTGTGTGTGTGTGTGTGTGTGTGTGTGTGTGTGTGTGTGTGTGTGTGTGTGTGTGTGTGTGTGTGTGTGTGTGTGTGTGTGTGTGTGTGTGTGTATGTGTGTGTGTGTGTGTGTGTGTGTGTGTGTGTGTGGGTGTGTGTGTGTGTGTGTGTGTGTGTGTGTGTGTGTGTGTGTGTGTGTGTGTGTGTATGTGTGTGTGTGTGTGTGTGTGTGTGTGTGTGTGTGTGTGTGTGTGTGTGTGTGTGTGTGTGTGTGTGTGTGTGTGTGTGTGTGTGTGTGTGTGTGTGTGTGTGTGTGTGTGTGTGTGTGTGTGTGTGTGTGTGTGTGTGTGTGTGTGTGTGTGTGTGTGTGTGTGTGTGTGTGTGTGTGTGTGTGTGTGTGTGTTTGTGTGTGTGTATGTGTGTGTGTGTGTGTGTGTGTGTCTGTGTGTGTGTGTGTGTGTGTGTGTGTGTGTGTGTGTGTGTGTGTGTGTGTGTGTGTGTGTGTGTGTGTGTGTGTGTGTGTGTGTGTGTGTGTGTGTGTGTGTATGTGTGTGTGTGTGT
>JBAIZL010000007.1:40526784-40546784 GCA_036971475.1 Prosapia bicincta
TTTCAACGTAAAACATTTTTATATTTAAGAATATGAAAACATTGATACTTAGAATTGCAATATTTTATTTTGTTTTCATGAAAATTCATTGTTAAACATGACATTTTACTGTAACACAGTACACTGACCAGCGACATATTTAACATATGGACAGTATATGGATCCACCACCTGCGACAGAGTTAGAGTGTTTCTTTTGACGAAATATTCAATAACACTTTAGATAAAAAGTGCTATTTTATTTTAATCTGTTTATTTATTTTCTTTCATATTAATATTTATTGTATTCATTTTTATTTGCATATAATACAGTAAACGGAGGAAATTAAATAAAAAACCATAATATAAATAACAGTTTTAATTTTTGCTTATATATACGTACTAGGTTTTCTGTTTGACAAATGATAAATGGAATTATACTGTATTTGTGTTTGATTCAACTAGCATTTAAGCCTAATATTCAAGTAAATATAATTTAAATATATTTCAATTTTTAAAATTGGTCTTGTAAAAAGAGTGTATGGGTGGGGGAGCTCAAGTTGTGTCTAAATCAGCATATGAGTTATGAGAGACGACGTAGACTGAATCCTGAGTTATGGGCGATTTACTATGTAAGCTTCCCATATTCGTCACACTGAACGCGTCTTAGTCAGTGGACAAGTCCCTTAGTGCCTGTTGGAAATGAAATCAGCTGAATCGAATATGGGAGCAGAAATGAATATTTATTTATTCAATTAAATGAAACAGCTATTATTATTATTACTGTTATTTGTAACAAAAAAAATATAAAAGACTCAAAAGATACAGTTTTGTATTTTAAAATATATATTGAAATTATTCGGAAATTAGGTTTTGTTTAGAATTTAAATAATAACAGTCCTATTTATAACTCCTTAGTACAATTTGTACTGGAAACAATCACAGATATAATTTTTCAAGATGTAAGAAATCACACAGATTCTTTGGGAGTGTAGATGATATATTTACGCGCTAAAGATGGCCACCCATTTTGGATGATTAGCTGGCTAGATTCACCTTCAAATGTAATAGAGTCGTTAAAATGAATCGTAATATAACAAGCTAGGGGCTCGTAACAGAGATTGCTGCTTCTTATTTATTATAATAAAATGAAATGAAATATCCACTGTTAAATGCTTTGTAATGGTTAAAGTATTGTATTAGTAATGCTATTCAAACACCAATAAATGCTAGAATCACAATAGTATTTCTTGGTAAACAATGTTTTGTTTACGACTATTTTCATCATTGTTTATTTTCCCTCGTGAGATTTATTTTTTTATTTGAATTTTAATATCCGCAGGCGCTCTTGTTCTACTAAAAGCTACATAGGCCTATAATTGTCACTAACTGAATACTGTGTTTCTTAAATAAATACCAATTTTTTCAAAGGTTTGCTCTTGAGCTTTGTTTATTGTCATTGCAAAGGTTAGCCTCATTGAAAAATTGAGCCCTGGCGAATGAAAGAGGCATACTTTTAATTGTTGTTACTAGTTTTATTCTTGGAAAAATACTTTTTGGTCTTTGTTTTTGCCAGTACACGAATGATTTGCCAATACATGTTTTAGTTATTTAAAACCAATACACGAAGGATAGAAACAGCTAACGCAAATAGTTTTAAAAGATATTTATTTATACTTCCTACGTTTTTCGTTTTGATTAAATATTTAATAATCTCCATTAAATTTAACTATTAAAATTCATTGGTTAATGAACACGTTAAGAATATCTTTCAAAACATCAAAAAGAAATATATACGTAAAAACATCCGGATGCAAACTCTCAAAAGAATTGTTTTCCAACTATGAGAAACAAAAACGCTTGTTTTGGTAATTTGAAAATTGTTTAGAAACTTTCTCTGAACGTTCACTTCTTTTAAAAACATTCATAGGAAAGTGTGTTCCAAGACAATTGAAACCTTTTACACGCTTGTGTAATCACAAAACAAGATGAAAAAAAAACAAGATGTAAATTGAAAAAAAAATTGTAAATTATAAAATAAAGGTCCTGGCTGAGACAGATATCCATATATTCCTAAATAGTTGTCTACGAACTCGCGGCCTTCCTCCATTACGATTTATTTTAACAGTTTTACTTAAATAGAACACTAAAATTAAAAGCTCTTAAAATAACTACTAGTACTACTATTGCTAGTACTAAAATTCACTGATACTAAAATTGAAATTAACAGTTCTTGTAAATTATCCTTCAAATTAATCCTATAAGTTTATATCCTATAAATTATTTCTTCAATAGTTTTATACAAACTCGCAACCTCTATTATATGAATTTCAACATTTCAATTAAACAGAGGATTAAAAATAAAATTAATAAACCATCAAATTCACAACAGCTGTTTACATCAGCTGATTAATCAGCAGCTGGTATATTTATTAATCACCTTCTGGCACATAGGGCTCACTTATTGATATACCATTTTAGTGATATTCCCATTAGATAAATTAGATAACCATTGAATTTACCAAGTTCAGACGCCCAGGTATTTTTTGACACGTCTGATAGTTTTTCTACCGTCATTAACCCCGAGGCTTAAAAATGAATAAAATTAAACTATCTTACCATGTTCCTTACTCGATAAATGTTATAGGGATCGATTCGCTTACAGAATTAAATATAAATATAGATTCATAAAGTTGATAACATTTTTACATTCCTATAAAATATGTTTTATTCAAATGAATAATAATTAAATGTATTTACTCACTATAAATAGGGATAAACATGTAAGTAAACAAGTAATTAGTGAAATATTGAGTATAAATAAAAGAAATAAATATATGATTGGAATAGACGACTACCCCGTGGGTGATGACTCTGCTCCTTCAGCAGGAGATTTTCTATTTCATCTTAATTATTACTCTTGTTTGCCCTTGTTGGAAGCATACGAGTATATACTTCTGGTAACCGGCTTTTAACACGCGATGTCATAGTTGTCTCCATCTTTTACCAGTGGAGTTAAATATATTTTCCCTCAACCTTATTTAACTCTATCTACCCTACTTATCCTTCTTTCAAGGGGCTGTAACGGGTAGACAGCCCCTTATCACTCCGGTAGAGAAAGGTATACTTCAGATTAACGACAATGTACCACAAGTGCTATGGTGACTCCTTAGCCCCTACGTAGGATTTGTACGTCCCTTTTTTATCTTACCTTTAAGAGATCTTTTATCCCTTTTTGTAGATAATAATATTTATGCTGGGGTAGATCTGCTAAAACATTCTAAAAATACATTTACGGCGCTATTCTCTTTGAAACACACACACACACACACACACACACACACACACACACACACACACACACACACACACACACACACACACACACACACACACACACACAAACACACACACACACACACACACACACACACACATACATACACACACACACACACACACAAACACACACACACACACACACACACACACACACACACACACACACACACACACACACACACAAACACACACACACACACACACACACACACACACACACACACACACACAAACACACACACACACACACACACACACACACACATACATACACACACACACACACACACACACACACACACACACCACACACACACACACACACACACACACACACACACACACACACATACACACACACACACACACACACACACACACACACACACACAAACACACACACACACACACACACACACACACACATACATACACACACACACACACACACACCACACACACACACACACACACACACACACACACACACACACACACACACACACACACACACACATACACACACACACACACACACACACACACACACACACACACACACACACACACACACACACACACAACACACACACACACACACACACACACACACACACACACACACACACACACACATACATACACACACACACACACACACACACACACACAAACACACACACACACACACACACACACAAACACACACACACACACACACACACACACACACACACACACATACATACACACACACACACACACACCACACACACACACACACACACACACACACACACACACACACACACACACACACACAAACACACACACACACACACACACACACACACACACACACACAATAATAGTGTGCAATAAATATTTTGGGAGTCTGCCGCTATTCAGGACTCCAAACGTTGGGAGATTGACATTTCACAAAATATATTCTACAGTTTGAGTTAATAAAATTTTCATTGTCTTAAGGCACAGGAAATTCTTTCGAATTTATGGTTTACTTTAGAAACTACTTTAGAAAGTTGTACAAAATATCAAATTCATAATAACTTATAAAGTAATACAAACGCAAAGCTTATTGGTTGTGTAAAATCGATAACTGCTGGGAGCGACAATCACGGAAAAAGCCTCAGTCACGGTGTAATAGCCGCTAGGCACTAGGCAAGTAGAAACTAAATATGACCTGCAGGTTATCACAGGGTGAAATACATAATTTTCTTTGGAGAATTTCCAGAAGAAACTTCGTCTCGATATATCTCTCAAATTAAATTCGGGACTTTCAAAGTTCCTCATGCATTTCTCGATGTTAAACCTCTCTTCACGATTTCGTAATTGACTGACTGTTCATCTCGCATCTAAGTATACTAACGGTAGAAACTATAACTTTCGTGAATATATCCAGCTCGATTATTAAAGAAGAGCTATACTAAAGAAGGTATTTAATACAATTTTAATTTTATCGAGATATTCCCGGAAATTTGAATAACAAAATCATACGAAAAAAGGAGCACGTTTAGAAAGAAATGCTTAGAGACTATAAATACACACACACACACACTCTCTCTCTCTCGCTCTCTTCCTCTCTCTCTCTCTCTCTCTCTCTCTCTCTCTATATATATATATATATATATATATATATATAGTTAATATATTACTATTGTAAGTAATTTTATCCACCATTAAGTGCAATGATTTTACCTTGAGTGTTGAGGCGCCTTTCGGTCACTTGACCATTGTCGAATCACTGATTACTTTTTCTTAATTTTTCTGGTGCGGATGTTAGGTCCGTCGTGTTGGTAATTGTTGACGTCATATACGTTTCCTCTTGAGTCTTGTGTATTACGTTTTTGAATAGTATGTCTTCTGTATATGTGGTTTGTAGATTCATTAAATTGTTGTGTATGTTTTTATAAATGAGGTATTTTTCTAGTGAGTTTAGTTCCATTGGGTTATTATTTATTTCAAGTATGGTTAGGTTATATTCGTAATTTGTTATTTCATGCTTATGTAATATTAGGTGTGCTGCAACATTTGATATTTTTGTATTTTTGTTTTTGAATGCTCTATAATGTGTTCTTCAAATCGTATTTTAAATGATCTGGTTGTTTTCCCTATGTAAAATGCGTTACAGTTGTTACATGTAATTTTGTAAATTCCTGATAGGTTATGTTTTTCTGAATTTGTTTTGTGGTACATTCAAAAACAAAAATTCAAAAGTATCAAATGTTGCAGCACACCTAATATTACATAAGCATGAAATAACAAATTACGAAAATAACCTAACCATACTTGAAATAAATAATATCCCAATAGAACTAAACTCACTAGAAAAATACCACATTTATAAAAACATACACAACAATTTAATGAATCTACAAACAACATATACAGAAGACATACTATTCAAAAACATAATACACAAGACTCAAGAGGAAACGTATATGACGTCCACAATTACCAACACGACGGACCGAACATCCGCACCAGAAAAATTAAGAAAAAGTAATCAGTGATTCGACAATGATCAAGTGACCGAAAGGCGCCTTATCACTCAAGGTAAAATCATTGCATTTAATGGTGGATAAAATTACTTATAATAGTAATATATTAACTTCATAAAGTCAGTGCAACGAAAAAACAATGGATAACGTAAAATATCAAGAATATATATATATATATATATATATATATATATATATATATATATATATATATATATATATATATATATATTATGAAGTTAATATATTAATATTGTAAATACTTTTATCTACCACTAAGTGCAATAATTTTACCTTATGTGATGAGGTACCTTTCGGTTACTTGGTCACTGTCGAATCACTGCTTAATTTTTCTCTATTTTTCTGGTGTTGATGTTCGGTCCGTGATGTTGGTATTTGTTGACGTTACACGCATTTTGTCTTGAGTTGCGTGTATAATGTTTTTGAATAGTACGTCGTCTGCATATGTTGTCTGTAGGTTCATTAAATTGCTGTGTATGTTTTTATAAATGTGGTATTTTTCTAGCGAGTTTAATTCTATTGGGTTATTATTTGTTTCAAGTATGGTTAGGCTATTTTCGTAATTTGTTTTTCATGTTTATGTGACACTAGGTGTGCTGCAACATTTGATACTCTTGTATTTTTATTTTTGAATGCTTTGTAATGTTCTTCAAATCTTTTTTTAAATGATCTGGTCGTTTTTCCTATGTAAAATGCGTTGCAACCGTTGCATGTAATTTTGGTAATTCCTGATAGGAATTATTATGTTTTTCTGTATTTGTTTTGTGGTTTGTGTTAATAAGATATTTTATTATTTTGTTGTTTGGTTTGTATGTGAGTGTAGTTTTCGTTGTAGTATATATTTGTTAATTTTTCTATTTTGTTATTGGTGTATTTATATTTTAGGTAGATGTTTTTATTTTCAGTATTCTTTGTTGTATATATTTGTTATTTTTTCTATTGTGTTATTAGTGTATTTATATTTTAGGTAGATTTTTGTATTTTTATTATTTTTGTATTTAGGTTGTAGTGTTGTGTTGAGGTTAGGTTTTTTTCTAAATGTATTATATATGTTTTTTATAAGGTGTTTGTTGTATCCATTTTCTATTGCTATTTTTGTAATGTTATCTAATTCTTCATTTATCTTTTGTTTTTTATCTTGTGTGTATTTTATTGCTTTATTTATCATGTTACTGTAAGGGGCTGTGTCCATCATTTATGTGTCCAGGGGTGGTTAGATTTGTAGTGTATTGTGGTGTTGTTGGAAGTGGATTTTTTGTGTATTGTAGTTTCTATTTTATTATTATTTATATTTAATGTAATGTCAAGATAGTTAATTGTTCTGTTTATTTCTGTTTCGACGGTGAATTGTATGTATTTAGTTTGTTTAATATTATGATTTATTCTTTGTGAATGGTAGGTTGGTATATTACAAGTATATCGTTTACGTATCTTGTTCATAGTAAAATATTATGTGTGTTTAGTATAGGTTTAATTATTCTTTGTTCAAAGTGTTGTAGATATATTTCTGACATGACTCATGATATGGGTGATCCCATGGGGAGTCCAGTTGTTTGTTTTTAGTATTTATTTTTAAATTGGAAGTAATTTTGGTTACATATGTATTTGCTTAGTGTAATGATACTATTTATTGTATTTTCTTTTTCGTTATTGTGTATTAGTTTGTTTTTTATTATTTCTATGGTTTCTTTTATTGGGATACTAGGGTACATTTTAGTTATGTCATAACTTATTATTTTTGTGTTGTTGTTTGTTTCTATGTTTTTTATTTTATTAATTAATTCGTATCCATTCTTTATATTGCATGTGTTGTTGATTTGTATTTTAGATCTTATTATTTTGTCTAGTGTTATGCAATTATGTAAGAAGGTGCTTTTGTGAAATTTATTAGTGGTCTAAATGGCGTGTCGGATTTGTGGATTTTAGGTATGCCTGTTAATATTGGTGCGCATGGTTTGAATGGGTAAAGTCTTGTGTGGTATTATAATTTATTGTTATAGTTTAGGGCATTTCTGTGTGTGACTATGAGGTTTTTTATTGTATTAAGGTATTTGTTAGTTGGTTCTGTTTAAAACACAGAATCTTACAAACTTGAAGTTTTTGTGTTGTACATCTTTAGGTTTTTTGTATGAATTACATTTTTGTATTAACTTGGCAAAAAACCACTATTTACTGATTTATTCAGCAGACGAGTTTCGTGCTAGGTCAGCCCATTATTCAATGCTGTGAATCACTGACAAGACTGTTGTTCAGGGGTGTTGGTGTGAGTCTGTGGCGTATTTCTGTTCTGTGGTGTGTTATTGTTCATAGAGTAGTTGTTAATTATGTGCTCAAACTCTGTATGCACAGACCGACTTAGACACCAATCTAAAAATCCTACACTACATCATAAAAAGCACCAAACGTAACACAGTAGACAACTAGAAGATATATAAACACCATAAATACTATCCGCAACACATTCTAAATGACAAAACACACTCCCATTCAAACTCTATATTTGAGCACATAATTACCAATACTCTATGTACAATAACACATCACAGAACATAAATACACCATAGATCACAACAACACAACACACCTGAGCAACAGTCTTGCCATTAAGAGCAGTCTACAATTTCTGAGCAACATATTGTCTCTGGCAGTCTTGTCAGTGATACACAGCATCGAATAATGCGCTGACCTAGCGCGAAATGCTTCTTCTGAATAAATCAATAAGTAGTGTTTTTTTGCTAAGTTAATACAAAAAAAATGTAACAGAGCTTTGCATAAAAGCTATTTGGATGATATTTAAAATAACACATACATAGTATTATATAGAATTAATTGTTTTTAACAATTTAAATATTTTTCATTAAAAGTACAGAAATGAAAAATGAAATCCACATAAGTAGATAGATTCAAATGGCAAACTTATAGATAAATTGTATTCACTTACATAAAATTGAGTAAATTTTGACTTCATATTTTGCTCGAAACTATTTTTTTAAAATTTAACGCAATTTTTGTATTTAAGTTAGACACACATCAGAGAATCGTTTCACTAAAACTCCATCTAAATTTAAACGTTTTCATCTTATATTACTCTGCGTTGTGTGGGTAACAATCTGTGGTGACTTAATGAGAAGTGAAACAATACTGAATTTCACTTTCAAATAACGCTATATGTTCTGAGCTGTATTAAACAATTCATTTTTTGTCGACTCTTCATCACATCCGAATTCGTAACAAGTATGCATATAGCTGTACAATTTACCGTTTATACCTGGCAGTATCCGCGATTCATTGAATCATTATCTACTTCACCATGGTAGAAAAATATTAGTTTTACATATTCAAGCACATTACTTATGCAACATTAATAAAATATAGGAAAAAAATTTGTTCATGCGTATATTTTCATTGGACTTGGATTATTCTTAAAGAGTTTCTATTTTTCATATATTTTTCCAGCGTAATTAGCATTTTATAAGCTGTGAGCAGGAATCGCTTCAGGATTTATTTTTTGGGTAGGCACAGTTTAGGATAGTCGTTAATAGGCCGGGGGGTCGACCATGCCCCCCTAGAAATTGTTTAAAATTTAAATGGTATTATTGAGAAATTTTTACTCTCAGAAGAACTAGATATAATAAGCTAAACAAAAAAGCCGTTGTTTGCTATTGTATTGTTGCTTGGTGCATTCTAAATTTCGCTGTAATATTACGAGCTATTGACATTTATCTTTTTATTTTATTGACAATTAAGAAAGATTTAACAAACAAATATAAACAAGTTGTGGTGGAACTGCCACTGCCTGTAAGAAATAGAAAAACTGAGTGTACATGCAACATACCTATTCTGCAAAGATTCATATTATTATTAGTAAAGTGATATAATTTTTAGTAGTATTGTAGAAGTAGTATTATTAGTAAAGTGATATAATTTTTAGTAGTATTGTAGAAGTAGTATTATTAGTAAAGTGATATAATTTTTAGTGGTATTGTAGAAGTAGTATTATTAGTAAAGTGATATAATTTTTAGTAGTATTGTAGCAGTAGTATTATTAGTAAAGTGATATAATTTTTAGTAGTATTGTAGAAGTAGTATTATTAGTAAAGTGATATAATTTTTAGTGGTATTGTAGAAGTAGTATTATTAGTAAAGTGATATAATTTTTAGTAGTAATGTAGAAGTAGTATTATTAGTAAAGTGATATAATTTTTAGTAGTAATGTAGAAGTAGTATTATTAGTAAAGTGATATAATTTTTAGTGGTATTGTAGAAGTAGTATTATTAGTAAAGTGATATAATTTTTAGTAGTATTGTAGAAGTAGTATTATTAGTAAAGTGATATAATTTTTAGTAGTATTGTAGAAGTAGTATTATTACTAAAGTGATATAATTTTTAGTAGTATTGTAGAAGTAGTATTATTAGTAAAGTGGTATAATTTTTAGTGGTATTGTAGAAGTAGTATTATTAGTAAAGTGATATAATTTTTAGTGGTATTGTAGAAGTAGTATTATTAGTAAAGTGGTATAATTTTTAGTGGTATCGTAGAAGTAGTATTATTAGTAAAGTGATATAATTTTTAGTAGTATTGTAGAAGTAGTATTATTAGTAAAGTGATATAATTTTTAGTGGTATTGTAGAAGTAGTATTATTAGTAAAGTGGTATAATTTTTAGTGGTATCGTAGAAGTAGTATTATTAGTAAAGTGATATAATTTTTAGTAGTATTGTAGAAGTAGTATTATTAGTAAAGTGGTATAATTTTTAGTGGTATCGTAGAAGTAGTATTATTAGTAAAGTGATATAATTTTTAGTAGTATTGTAGAAGTAGTATTATTAGTAAAGTGATATAATTTTTAGTAGTATTGTAGAAGTAGTATTATTAGTAAAGTGATATAATTTTTAGTGGTATTGTAGAAGTAGTATTATTAGTAAAGTGATATAATTTTTAGTAGTATTGTAGAAGTAGTATTATTAGTAAAGTGATATAATTTTTAGTAGTATTGTAGAAGTAGTATTATTAGTAAAGTGATATAATTTTTAGTAGTATTGTAGAAGTAGTATTATTAGTAAAGTGATATAATTTTTAGTAGTAATGTAGAAGTAGTATTATTAGTAAATTGATATAATTTTTAGTAGTAATGTAGAAGTAGTATTATTAGTAAAGTGATATAATTTTTAGTGGTATTGTAGAAGTAGTATTATTAGTAAAGTGATATAATTTTTAGTAGTATTGTAGAAGTAGTATTATTAGTAAAGTGATATAATTTTTAGTAGTATTGTAGAAGTAGGATTATTAGTAAAGTGATATAATTTTTAGTAGTATTGTAGAAGTAGTATTATTAGTAAAGTGGTATAATTTTTAGTGGTATTGTAGAAGTAGTATTATTAGTAAAGTGATATAATTTTTAGTGGTATTGTAGAAGTAGTATTATTAGTAAAGTGGTATAATTTTTAGTGGTATCGTAGAAGTAGTATTATTAGTAAAGTGATATAATTTTTAGTAGTATTGCAGAAGTAGTATTATTAGTAAAGTGATATAATTTTTAGTGGTATTGTAGAAGTAGTATTATTAGTAAAGTGGTATAATTTTTAGTGGTATCGTAGAAGTAGTATTATTAGTAAAGTGATATAATTTTTAGTAGTATTGTAGAAGTAGTATTATTAGTAAAGTGGTATAATTTTTAGTGGTATCGTAGAAGTAGTATTATTAGTAAAGTGATATAATTTTTAGTAGTATTGTAGAAGTAGTATTATTAGTAAAGTGATATAATTTTTAGTATTATTGTAGAAGTAGTATTATTAGTAAAGTGATATAATTTTTAGTGGTATTGTAGAAGTACTATTATTAGTAAAGTGATATAATTTTTAGTAGTATTGTAGAAGTAGTATTATTAGTAAAGTGATATAATTTTTAGTGGTATTGTAGAAGTAGTATTATTAGTAAAGTGATATAATTTTTAGTAGTATTGTAGAAGTAGTATTATTAGTAAAGTGATATAATTTTTAGTAGTATTGTAGAAGTAGTATTATTAGTAAAGTGATATAATTTTTAGTAGTATTGTAGAAGTAGTATTATTAGTAAAGTGATATAATTTTTAGTAGTATTGTAGAAGTAGTATTATTAGTAAAGTGATATAATTTTTAGTGGTATTGTAGAAGTAGTATTATTAGTAAAGTGATATAATTTTTAGTGGTATTGTAGAAGTAGTATTATTAGTAAAGTGATATAATTTTTAGTAGTATTGTAGAAGTAGTATTATTAGTAAAGTGATATAATTTTTAGTGGTATTGTAGAAGTAGTATTATTAGTAAAGTGATATAATTTTTAGTAGTATTGTAGAAGTAGTATTATTAGTAAAGTGATATAATTTTTAGTGGTATTGTAGAAGTAGTATTATTAGTAAAGTGATATAATTTTTAGTTGTATTGTAGAAGTAGTACTATTAGTAAAGTGATATAATTTTTAGTAGTATTTTAAAAGTAGTATTATTAGTAAAGTGATACAATTTTTAGTGGTATTGTAGAAGTAGTATTATTAGTAAAGTGATATAATTTTTAGTGGTATTGTAGAAGTAGTATTATTAGTAAAGTGATATAATTTTTAGTAGTATTGTAGAAGTAGTATTATTAGTAAAGTGATATAATTTTTAGTGGTATTGTAGAAGTAGTATTATTAGTAAAGTGATATAATTTTTAGTAGTATTGTAGAAGTAGTATTATTAGTAAAAGTGGCAAGGGAAATAACTTTTATAAAACCGGAGGGATGCACAATTATTCTTTAAATTCAAGAATTGTAACTGACAATAGGTTATAGCCACTACAAGATTTAATTCATTTTTATTTTGAAGAATTTATTATTTCGTTTCTTTTTTACAGTAAATCCGCGTGAAAACACGTCGATTAACCTATAATCTTTATTAATATACAACTATTATCACTTACAGAATGTTTTGTAATATAGGTTAAAAGATATACTGTAAAGTTGTTATATTTTACTGTAATAGCGCACTTGACACAAGCGGTTGAGAAATGCTAATATACACAGGCACAGAATCAGAAGTTGCGTACAACGAAACATTTACTTAACGTCAGTCTATATTGGAGACACTAATATGTTGTCATGGTAACGTCCTTGCTAAATTACGCACAGTGCAGACGGGTGTAGGCAATATAAACAAATGAATTCCGTATACAGTTTAACGTTTTGGTAAGTACTGGTACTTAACTGTGGATCAACATACATGTGTTTTATTCCTAGTGTTTATAATTCATTGTAACAAGTAGTATGAAACAATATGTGTGTGTGTGTGTGTGTGTGTGTGTGTGTGTGTGTGTGTGTGTGTGTGTGTGTGTGTGTGTGTGTGTGTGTGTGTGTGGTGTGTGAGTGTGTGTGTGGTGTGTGTGTATGTGTGTGTGTGTGTGTGTGTGTGTGTGTGTGTGTGTGTGTGTGTGTGTGTGTGTGTGTGTGTGTGTGTGTGTGTGTGTGTGTGTGTGTGTGTGTGTGTGTGGTGTGTGGTGTGTGTGTGTGTGTGTGTGTGTGTGTGTGTGGTGTGTGTGGTGTGTGAGTGTGTGTGTGTGTGTATGTGTGTGTGTGTGGTGTGTGTGTGTATGTGTGTGTGTATGTGTGTGTGTATGTGTGTGTGTGTGTGTGTATGTGTGTGTGTATGTGTGTGTGTGTGTGTGTGTGTGTGTGTGTGTGTGTGTGTTGTGTGTGTGTGTGTGTGTGTGTGTGTGTGTGTGTGTGTGTGTGTGTGGTGTGTGTGGTGTGTGTGAGTGTGTGTGTGGTGTGTGTGTATGTGTGTGTGTATGTGTGTGTGTGTGTGTGTGTGTGTGTGTCTGTGTGGTGTGTGTGTGGTGTGTGAGAGTGTGTGTGTATGTGTGTGTGTATGTGTGTGTGTGTGTGTGTGTGTGTGTGTGTGTGTGTGTGTATGTGTGGTGTGTGTGTGTGTGTGTGTGTGTGTGTATGTGTGTGTGTATGTGTGTGTGTGTGTGTGTGTGTGTGTGTGTGTGTGTGGTGTGTGTGAGTGTATGTGTGTGTGTGTGTATGTGTGTGTGTGTGTATGTGTGTGTGTGGTGTGTGTGTGTGTGTGTATGTGTGTGTGTGTGTGTGTTGTGTATGTGTGTGTGTGTTGTGTGTGAGTGTGTGTGTGTGTATGTGTGTGTGTATGTGTGTGTGTGTGTGTGTGTGTGTGTGTGTGTGTGTGTGTGTGTGTGTGTGTGTGTGTGTCTGTGTGGTGTGTGTGTGTGGTGTGTGAGAGTGTGTGTGTATGTGTGTGTGTGTGGTGTGTGTGTGTGTGTGTGTGTGTGTGTGTGTGTATGTGTGTGTGTGTGTATGTGTGTGTGTGTGCGTGTCTGTCTGTCTATTTCCCAATTTTAGAAATGTTTAGTAAATTCCACTTTACTTTACGTTAGTAGGCTTTGAATTTAGAAGGGATCTCGTAATCTGTTAGTAGGCTTTGAATATGCAAGGGAGGCAGCTAATCTATTAGAAACTTTTGAATATGCAAGGGAGGCAGACAATTTATTAGTAGGCTTTTAATATACAAGGGGACAGCTAATCTATTAGTAACCTTAGAATATACAAGGGAGGTGGCCATTATTAGTAGGCTTTGAATATAGAAGGTATCACGTAATCTGTTAGTAGGCTTTGAAAACGCAAAGGGGGGCAGCTAATCTATTATAATAATATACAGTAACTTATAAGTAACATATTTCTAGGTTTAACAGACTAAATATTTAAAAAATAATAAAACTCGCATTTGACACAAAATTACATTTGTAGTGGTAATCATGTATTTTAGTATTGTATTAATATGTTTAACATGGTTATTGATTATTAATAGGTATCTTATAACCAAGCTGATAATTAATTCATTTTGATCAATAATTTTAACAGCCTAAAATAATTCGTATAGCTTTTTTAATAGTTTTTACAATATTTTTTAATTCACCTAATTAGTAGCATCAAATTAATTTTCTTCCTTGTAAAGAAATGAATTCTGTACAAAATAAAAATCATTTGATATAATCGATTAAGCGGTATTTGGTTCAAATCTTAACCAAATTTCTAATGAAATTTGAACTTTAGATGCATAATGAGAAATGGCAGTTAAACTTTAAGCTATGCAAGAGACATATTGCTTTTAAGGTGAAGAATATACAATACATGTAATAATGAAACTAGATACTGCACTAAGTCTACGACTTTCAACAATAAAACTTATAAACTCTGAAATAAGAGCTTAATATTTCAGCATTGAAATATTAAGTATTCAGGATTCCATCGTTATAAAACTTGTACCAGCAAAGTTTACAGTAGTCTTTATTATTTATTTAAGACTATATGAAAGTAAAGAAATACTAAAATACTTGTTTCAAATTTGTAGCTCTAAATGAGATATTTGTTTTGTAATCTAGTGAAGTGTCGACCACAGCCATTAAAAAAAAAAAACATCTGCATAGTGATAGGCGTTAAAATAAATAATTGGAATTTAGAAGAGTAGGTTTAAGTTTTAAAGAGTTATTTCTCAAGGCAAATAAGGCCTTAAATATATTTGCTCAAATAATTTTTGATGTATAAGACAGGGTGATTTCTTGTACATGACAATAGACAGAGAATCCAGGTAAAGATTACAGTAGGGTTGAACATCTGTCTTTCCGTTAGCCAAAAATATCTTTACTAGGGGTTGAGAATGTTAACAACAACAGGTTAATTTGAAAGAGTTAGTTGTGAAAATGTGCCGTCCAGTGCCGCGTCTAACAAGTGGACTAACATTTCGTGTGAATATAAAGTGAATTGGTTAGTGAACAGTGAGTTTCCCAAACCACCTTGATTAAATAACAACCTTGTTCACAAAGTGCTATAATATTATAGGGTTGTAATGAATAATACTAGAGACGACGTCTATGAAATCAAAATAATATAGGTAATAGTAGCCTATCTATATAAGAAAAATGCTCTTGTAATATGCGGATATATCCTAGGAAATTGTTTAGATACCTAGAACGGATTGTTATTTTATGAAAAAAGTCATCTGTATCTGTAACCGGCTATTGTCATTTCGTCAGGACCCATTGGTGTATATGTATAAACCTATATATCCAGCATTAAAAGTACAAGATATCGCTAGCATTTAAGAATCCTGTTTTCAACATTAACTCTTAAATCCTAAATCAACTAAACATTCTATCCGTTGTATAATTTTTTAATTAACAGCAATCGTTGACAAAATATTGCAATTTAGATTTAAACAAATATAAAATAAATTTTGCTTGTTAATATGTTTTAAATAAATGTCATTACAGTTATATAACCAAAACATAATACATACTAGAGCTAATGGAGTATATAACATAGCTCTGAAAATGATGCTGTGAAACATTATTTTAATATTAGTTGTAACGCCTTAAATTTTTTAAATGTGTTTCATATAGCTGAAATTGGTGCGGTACAGCAACGGCCTAGCGAGGACTCCACATTTTCTTAACATGCAACCGAGGTCTTAGGCGGTTCATTATCCGGTCAACTGAGGTCTTTATTTAAATTGTACAAACATTAGGATTTACAGCCTTTTTTTTATTAAATCTGTTATATACTATAAAAAATTGCAATATATTTAAAACATTTTTTGCGGGAGTAAAAATAGCGCTTTAATCATTTTAAAATTTAGTCTACTTGTAAAATTTAATGTGTACTATTTTACAATTTCAAAATACTCAAAATTTAAATTATCAGTAAAAACAAATAAAATACTTGAATTTATATTCCAATAATAATTACGAACATTAAAAGTGAAAAAACTTTAGCCAAGACTCACAATTTATTGAAACCCGACTTATAGCCTAATATTAATTATTACAATATCTATTTTTTAATATTAAATTTTATATTGTATTATAATAAAATATTTCACAGTATATATCTATCACAGATACAACACTATTAAACTACATAGGAAAACCATTTAAAAATGGTTTTATATATAACGTTTTCATGCTTACAAATGTAAACATTTATAATGATCAAATACTTATGTATATTTTATAATATTTGTATATTCAAGAGAATTTTATATAATTACATACATTCCAAATACTAATTATTCTGTTAGTTTTGCAATATAAAATATAGGTTAATCCATTTAAAAAAGTACCTTTCATATTACATACATTGTAAAACAGTCTAATTTTAAATATAAATGCTAATTTTACTACTAAATTTTATTATTTAAATATAACATTCCAAAAACACTCCAATTATGTAAAGATTTCATGCATTGTGAAATAAAAATATCTTACACAAATTTATTAGAAAAATACCTCAGTAGTCAGTATCAAACATTTCATTAGGACCTCGCTTTGCTTTGATATAAATAGTAGTAGGACCCCCAGTAGTAGGTTCAAAAAAGGCAAGGCATCGTTAATGTGCAAAAAAAATCAAATTTTTAAATTTCATTTCCGAAATAAAACATTTATACCATTTGATTCAGAATTTAAAATATAACACATCGCCATAATTTATTTCGAACTGTTCGATTTGCTTAGGTCTAATTAGGCGAGACCTCGTTGGTCGGTTTCGGAAAATTACGGAGTCCTCGGTTGGCCGGATAGTGTTTAACCCCAGAACACTGAGGTCCTCATACAAACCTGTATGTGTGTGTGAGTGTGTGTGTGTGTGTGTGTGTGTATGTGAGTGAGTCTGTGTGTATGTGTGTGTGTGTGTGTGTGTGTGTGTGTGTGTGTGTCTGTGTGTCTGAGGATTTAAAAATCGTCATATGAAGGTAAAAATTTGTGAGTCTATTTCTACTTAGGTCACAGAAGTAAAATTAGAAGCAAAAGTATTTTAGTTACTTATTTATTAAATAATTGCAATTATTATAAATATGCATATATATATATATATATATATATATATATATATATAATATATATATATATATATATATATATATATATATATATATATATAATATATATATATATATATATATATATATATATATATATATATATATATATTAAATATGGTGATATGTTTTCTTGTATATATAGTTAGTAAATTTAAAATATTTCAAACACAAGAATACTTTTAATGAATATATTTATTCAAAGCTTTTCGCCGATAAAAAAGTATCAGCATCTTCAGGAAAAATAATTATCTGATCAAATATATAATTATCTGGAATAAATATATTCATTAAAAGTATTCTTGTGTTTGAAATATTTTAAATTTATTAAATATATATATATATACGAGTACATATATGTATAAATACAAAATATGTTTTCTTGTTTAATAATCTAAAACAACATTGGTTATTCAAATACAAGAATAATACAAGAGTAATTCAATACAAGAATATCAATGATGTTGGTACTGTTTACCAACGAAAAGCTTGAAATATAAATTAATAAATATTCTTGTATATAAATATATATACAAGTTTAAAACATATACTTCAACTTGAGAGGATGAATAAAAAAGTATTTTATTAACGATTGAAAAATTTGAACAATATATAGATATATAGAGAGAGTGTGAGCTAATAGAAGGAATTATACAAAAATGTGAGAAAAACACCTTTAAAAATCGACCCTACCTACTTTTCCTTGCTCGTGCTGATTGATATCATTACGCTAGAAACGTTGTAGGATTATTAAACACTCTACACCTTGACCAAGGCAGAGATTCTACTCACTTTTATGACGTCATTTTTGTTGAGCGTTTAGAGATTGGCCACGGCCGAGAAGAGATAGGGCTGATTATTCTGTTGAGGTATGAAGTGCGATAAATCATTTCGAGTATCTCGCCAAGAGCGATTTATAGTTGAACAAAACTTTTTTCATTACACTAAAACCGCGCGAACGTGATGAAACATGTTTTAAATTAAACCTTGTAATATTGCTTACATTTGGCATTTTGCGAAGCCATGGAAGTCATTTCTGTCTTATTTTTGTGCTCATTGCATATTATGCGATAACTGGTTTTAGTGTAAACGCGAATGACTGTAATAGTATTATCTGGTTTAGTAAAAGTATAAAATGAGAAATAATATTATTGTGTTTTTTTACTGTTATTTACACACTATTTTAGTATAATTTTGGCTTAACATAGTCTACTCTCCAATTAAACAAAATTAAAACAAACATTTAACGAATGTAAAAAATTTTTATGACTGAAATATAAACAAGATAAAAATTGACTTTTTGACTATTGTAGGCGCTAAGGCTCCCATATTCGTGAGTAATTCCAGTCTACGTTTGTTTTTTTCCCGTTTCAAACAGTTCTCATTTAAAAATTATCTTTTGCCAATGACGAATCCTGGAGGTACAATTGGCAAGTCCTCTCAGATATTCTAAATTTATTGTAGATTATATTTTCTTGTTTCCTATTTAGTATTCTTTTAAAGTTTATATTAACGTGTAAAATAGAAGATGTTTAGTTTAAAATTAGGTGTAAGTTTTGAGCTTTTCCAATCTTACAATAGTTTTATTACACTTTACTTTACGAAACTGTCTTCTTAAGAAGTGTTGACCGGTTTGGTTTAAAATACAAACAAGACGTTTAAAATTAAGGCTAATTACCCCTTCATTTTCAGAATTTGGAAACAGATTGTGTATTCAGTGAAAATTATCAAATTTTCAAAATACATTTCACTTTTTTAATATTTCCAAAATATCTGTATCCTTAGACATAAAACTAAAATGTAGTTGAATAACATTTTTAATTTGAACTTTATCGGTTTATTAATATTTTTAGTAACTAATTACACAAATTATCTGGAATTTTTAGGGCGTGAAAAATATAAAATGAGGTTTTTAGGCATTTAATTCATGTTATAGTTTTAGGTTGGGGACAATCCTGGAGAAATTGCGTACTTCTTATAGATTAGGATAAAAATAAAGTTAAGGAGTTTTTACCACTTCATTTTCAAAATTTGAAAACTGATTGAATGGTTAATGAAAATGATCAAACTTTCAGAATTAATTTTACTTTTTTAATATTTCCAAAATATCTGTTTTTTTCTTAGACATAAAATTAAAATAAAATTGAATAATATTTTTAATTTGAATTCTACTATTTACCTAAATTTCCTGTGATTTGTATGGCTGAAAAACATAAAACGAGATTTTTAGACATTTAATT
>JBAIZL010000007.1:40551784-40556784 GCA_036971475.1 Prosapia bicincta
ACTAAGTTTAACTTTAAACATCTTCAAAATTGTAACCACTAAATCTCTGTATCAGTTGACTTTAATTTTAATGACCATTTTTAGTTCAATATTGCTAGAAAGAGTTATGAATAATGAATTACAATTTATAAGGAATATTAATATATTTTCTTTCTTAAAAAAATTATATATATTAAAATCTAATTAATTATTATGAGAGTATTTGTAAAATTACTGCATCATTTACTGGTACAATTTATCAAGAGTTAATAAAATATAATTAAAAATATAGACACAAATTATTTGTAAAACTGTGCACCTAGTTTGGTATACCGTTGTAGTATTCGCGGTATCAATATTATAATTTGTTCAAATAATTTTAAAATTCATAACTTTTCGTCAGCATTATATTGAACGAAATGACTATTTTAAAATTTGTTATTTTTTAAATGTAATAAAAACTCTATGTATAATAGGGTTACATGGAATATAGTAAGAAATTACTTACTAATTATATAGATATTTTTGTAATATCGAAATCTTGTTGCTGCTCATGACGAGCTGGTTGTTAATTACTTATTACACTTTTTCTATTACTTGATATTACCAGACGTTTTGTTAACTAAAGGTTGTTAAATTGTTAACAAAAACGTTTCTTCCAAGTGCAAGTTAACAATTTAACAGCCTTTAGTTAACAAAACGTCTGGTCACAAGTGATAGCAAAAGTGTAATAAGTAATTTTTGTAATATTACTTAAGTAAAAATAGGTTTCTAAATATCAAAGTAAAAATAAATACGATTTTTTTTGTTTTGCTGTTTTTGGAGTTGGCCTCGCATATAACAAAATTCAATGAAATGCAAACATGTTTAGTTTAACTTTGAAGATCCTCAAAAAAAAATATGTCAACTGAATTTGGGTCTAAAAAACTATCATATTTGAAAAGAGCAATTAAAATGAGAAACCATCTCACCCAGAATTTTAAATAGAAAATGTATTCCCGAGTTTACTTCATACAACCCTCGGTAAAGGTATTGAAAAACAAAAACACCACTAAAACTAAAACCAACAAAATGTATTGCTTTCTGGTCAACAGAATACATTTAAGGTGTATTTTACAAACTCACTATATCTTTTATTCAAAAGATCCATTATGGATGAACTGAATAGTGAATCAGGTTTGGTCACAGATATTTAAAATATCCCTAAAGATTTAGTGACATAAATTGAACTGAATGTATGAAGACTACATATAATAAATTTAATTCAAAGTACTAAAAACTAAAGTATGTAGATTTTTATCGGGTACATGTAAATAGAGGGAAATTTTGTGTTTGAAATCCTACATAAGCGGATAATTAAAAACAGCTGTTTTGAACAATGAGTTATTGTTATTATTTCACTTATTTAGCGTGTGATAAAAACGACTGAACTTCAGTTGCCTTTTTGATCAATGTAAGTGGGTTTGGAAGTGTTATTGGATGATCCAGAGTGTTCAAAAAGTTCAAAGCCTTTGGTAATTGAGTTTGGGATAAATCAACCTACAAAAGAAATAATGGAACACATTCGTAATAAAAATGAAGCGCATGGAATAAAATTGGTTGAGAATTGGTTTGTTGTTCTTGAAGTTTTAAGGCATTTAGCCGGTATAGTTTTTACGAAATGCGATGAATGCAAATGGATTTTGAATATAGCTACAACTGAAATAGGCTCATAAAATTTATTTTCAGAAATATACAGGGAATCATGGCTTACCAGAAGTAGATCATTCTCTGAAAGAGTAAAAGAAACCTGTTACTTTCCTATCAAGGAGGAGTGTAAGGATAATTAAGTAGGTAAGGATCATAATGATGCTGGGAATAAGTGGAAATTTTGGCGTCACAAAGTTTGGATCTCTTATCTGAGATAGATCTACTTCCAACCTAGAGGAAGAGAAGTCTCTATCTGCTACTTCCCTATTAAGGAGAAGTGTAAAGATCATTCGGTAGATAAGGATGATAATTAATTAGGGTGTGAATAAGAGGAAATTATGGCGTCACGAAGTTAGGATCGCTTACCTGAAGCAGATATTCTTCCAACCGAGAAGAAGAGAAGTCTCTATCTGCTACTTCCCTATTTAGAAGAAGTGTAAAGATCATTAAGTGGATAAGGATGATAATTATGGTGCGAATAGCTGGAAATTATGGCGTCACGAAGTTAGAATCGCTTACCTGAAGTAGATATTCTTCCAACCGAGAGGAAGAGAAGTTTCTATCTGTCACTTCCCTATTAAGGAGAAATTTAAAGATCATTAAGTGGATAAGGATGATAATTATGGTGGGAATAAGATAAAATTATTTCGTCACGAAGTTGGGATCGCTTACCTGAAGTAGATATTGTTCCAATCGAGAGGAAGAGAAGTTTCTATCTGTTACTTCCCTATTACGGAGAAGTGTAGAGATCATTAAGTAGATAAGGATGATACTTATAATGGGAATAAAAAGATATTATAATAGCGTTAGGGTCGTTTACTTAAAGCAGATCTACTTCCAACCAGGAAGAAGAGAAGTGTCTACATGTTACTTTAATATTGAGGAGAAGTATATGGATCAATTAGGGGGTAAGGATAGGCAAGGATCATAATAATGGTGGGAATAGCTAGTAATTATGGCGTCACGAAGTTTGGATCGCTTACTAGAAGTTGATATTCTTCCAACGAGGAGCAAGAGAACAGTCTACCCGTTTTCTCCTCTATTAAGGAGATGTGTAAGGATCATTAAGTAGATAAGTATCTTATTAGTGCTGGGAATAAGTGAAAATTATGACGTTATGAAGTTTGGTTCGTTTGTCTGAAGTAGATCTACTTCCAACCAGGAGGAAGAGAAGTGTTACTTCCCTATTAAGGATATGTGCAAGGAGCATTAAGTAGGTAGGGATCATAATAATGCTGGGAATAAGTGGAAATTATGACGTCATGACGTTTGAATCGCTTGTCTGAAGTAGATCTACTTCAAGCTGAGAGGAAGAGAAGTGTCTAAGTGTTACTTCCTTATTAAGGATATGTGCAAGGAGCATTAAGTAGGTAGGGATCATAATAATGCTGGGAATAAGTGGAAATTATGACGTCATGAGGTTTGAATCGCTTGTCTGAAGTAGATCTACTTCAAGCTGAGAGGAAGAGAAGTGTCTAAGTGTTACTTCCTTATTAAGGATATGTACAAGGAGCATTAAGTAGGTAGGGATGATAATAATGCTGGGAATAAGTGGAGGTTATGACGTCATGAGGTTTGAATCGCTTGTCTGAAGTAGATCTACTTCAAGCTGAGAGGAAGAGAAGTGTCTAAGTGTTACTTCCCTATTAAGAAGAGATGTGTAAGGATCCTTAAGTAGGTAACGATCATAATAATGTTAGGAAGAAGTGGAAATTATGACGTCACGAAGACGAGAAGTTTCTACTTGCTCCTTCCTTGTTAATTAGATGTCTAGGAATCATTAAGTATGTCAGGTTCCTAACAATGCTAGGAATAATTGGAAATTATGACGTTACGAAGCAGAAGTGTAAAGATCATTAAGTAGATAAGGATGATAATTATGGTGGGAATAAGAAAAAAATATGGCGTCACGAAGTTTGGATCGCTTACCTGAAGAAGATATTCTTCCAACCGAGAGGAAGAGAAGTCTCTATCTGTTACTTCCCTATTAAGGAGAAGTGTAAAGGTCATTAAGTGGATAAGGATGATAATTATGGTGAGAATAGCTGGAAATTATGGCGTCACGAAGTTGGGATCGCTTACCTGAAGAAGATATTCTTCCAACCGAGAGGAAGAGAAGTCTCTATCTGTTACTTCCCTATTAAGAAGAAGTGTAAAGATCATTAAGTGGATAAGGATGATAATTATGGTGAGAATAGCTGGAAATTATGGCGTCACGAAGTTTGGATCACTTACCTGAAGTAGATATTCTTCCAACCGAGAGGAAGAGAAGTCTCTATCTGTTACTTCCCTATTAAGAAGAAGTGTAAAGATCATTAAGTGGATAAGGATGATAATTATGGTGTGAATAGCTGGAAATTATGGCGTCACGAAGTTTGGATCACTTACCTGAAGTAGATATTCTTCCAACCGAGAGGAAGAGAAGTCTCTATCTGTTACTTCTCTATTAAGAAGAAGTGTAAAGATCATTAAGTAGATAAGGATGATAATTATGGTGTGAATAGCTGGTAATTATGGCGTCACGAAGTTTGGATCACTTACCTGAAGTAGATATTCTTCCAACCGAGAGGAAGAGAAGTCTCTATCTGTTACTTCCCTATTAAGAAGAAGTGTAAAGATCATTAAGTAGATAAGGATGATAATTATGGTGTGAATAGCTGGAAATTATGGCGTCACGAAGTTGGGATCACTTACCTGAAGTAGATATTCTTCCAACCGAGAGGAAGAGAAGCCTCTATCTGTTACTTCTCTATTAAGAAGAATTGTAAAGATCATTAAGTAGATAAGGATGATAATTATGGTGTGAATAGCTGGAAATTATGGCGTCACGAAGTTTGGATCACTTACCTGAAGTAGATATTCTTCCAACCGAGAGGAAGAGAAGTCTCTATCTGTTACTTCCCTATTAAGAAGAAGTGTAAAGATCATTAAGTAGATAAGGATGATAATTATGGTGTGAATAGCTGGAAATTATGGCGTCACGAAGTTGGGATCACTTACCTGAAGTAGATATTCTTTCAACCGAGAGGAAGAGTAGTCTCTATCTGTTACTTCCCTATTAAGAAGAAGTGTAAAGATCATTAAGTAGATAAGGATGATAATTATGGTGTGAATAGCTGGAAATTATGGCGTCACGAAGTTGGGATCACTTACCTGAAGTAGATATTCTTCCAACCGAGAGGAAGAGAAGTCTCTATCTGTTACTTCCCTATTAAGAAGAAGTGTAAAGATCATTAAGTAGATAAGGATGATAATTATGGTGTGAATAGCTGGAAATTATGGCGTCACGAAGTTTGGATCACTTACCTGAAGTAGATATTTTTTCAATCAGG
>JBAIZL010000007.1:40561784-40566784 GCA_036971475.1 Prosapia bicincta
TCCTGTATTTGTGTATATTATTTGATCCTAAAAATATTCTAACAGGAAAACACATTTGATATTATATATATATATATATATATATATATATATACATATATAATAAAATTAAACATTATAATATATTAAAATTTATCTGATATAAAAATATTAAAAGAATCTGTGGCCACATGAATCCATACATGTTTACGGTCAGTATATGAGGAGTATATAGGGATTATATGGTAAGTATGTGAGCACTATACATGTATATGGGCAGTATAAGTATAGTTATAGGAAACAATATTGTATAGTTTCTAGATATTTTTAAAAAGATTTTGAGGTTTTTATTTTAAAAAAATATTTGAAATGTAAATAATTAACCTACAGTTTCCTAAATCTGACGTAGACTTGGGCTTAATGTACTTTCACTTTCTTCTCTCACTAACTATAGATTTCTTTCCCTCTGAACGTATTACATTTTTAACAGACCAGTGTTCCAATAAATAATAAGTGCAATGTAATAAACTTTAGCACAAACACAAGGAAAATATTTATTAGTATTATCAGGTTAATACAAACAACGAGAACACTTTATTTCTTTCTCTGTAAAACTTTCCCCTCAGATCCAAGTGGAACAACATACAGGGTGTTTTAGAAATGAAAAAAAGGAAATAATTCATTCACAGTTTTCTTCTCAAGAGTAGGTAATTTGGTACGGCTCAAGTCCCCCCCTTCTCTGGCCTTCGCATTGTCCCAAAGTAGGATCCATTCATCTTAATTTCATCCACCGTCATGACGGGTTTTAATGTCTTTTTATTCGAGAGGAATATGTAGATGCTCCCTTTATTTTCTACACCGTTTCTCCCTAATCTTCACTATCCCAAGAAACCAAATGTGGAGAATTATATAAAATATTTTTACTATAATTAGTCTCTCCAAAGTTTGCTGACTTCACATTAAGATTTCTTCGCTTCCAATTAATGAGACTACAGTTTTGGCAGGAATATAAACAGAATTAATGGTAAGTAATTAAACTCTTGAAAAATATACTGCAGCATAATCAATTTTAGTTTCAATAATAACGTATGCTTATAAGTTTATAAGTTCTAAATTAAACCTTGTAGTCTGGAACTCACAAATATATAATTTTCTATTTCAAACGCGTTTCGACGACTACTTTGTCGTCATCTTCAGTGAAAATACACAAATGAAATTAACTAAAATATATATATATATATATATATATATATATATATATTAAACATAACCTATAAAGTTTTAACCTATAAAAAAACTTTATAGGTTATGTTTAATATATATATATATATATATATATATATATATATATATATATATATATTTTAGTTAATTTCATTTGTGTATTTTCACTGAAGATGACGACAAAGTAGTTGTCGAAACGCGTTTGAAATAAAAAATTGTATATTTGTGAGTTGTATATATTTTTATTATTTAATTATAACTTTCACTCACAAGCCAGCTCGAATATTATTTACTTGTAGTCTGGCTTTAAAAAGCTTAAATTTATCGGCTTGAACAAACTGACTTTAAAGGTAAATGTTAAGAACAAATTGCTGATTTCGACTGTAATAGGTAATTATTGCCTGTGTAGTCGAACCTTTTTTAAATAGAATTTTTAAAACTCTCCTTCATTACAAATTCTTGCAAGTCGTGAATACAAAGTCTCAATTTGAAGAGTTGCTGAACTTGTTTAACAGAATCAACTCATTAAATAAGAAGTATTTTTAGAAGAACTAAATCCTAAAAAATCATGTTTTATAAATACATACAATTATATAAGGTCATATATCTTGATCTTGAATATGGGGATATGTTACTCGGTAGTCGAAATGTACATGAGATTGAAATAAAAACATTTTATAGGTTTCTGTGTATTATTTATAATATAGAACCCTACTTTAATATTAGGTGAATTTTAATAGATTCTAATGGCAAATTTTGTTTGATGTATAATAGCTATAAAAATAAAAAATGTACTTAATTTATGTTTATTAATTCACTCGCATGAATGTTAAAAAAAATATTTAATTGGTTGATAAGCGCGCTAAAAAGATTTGTTAATTATGGAGATCACAAATAGGGGTTTGATAAGCGTGATGTTTTTAGCTAAGTATAGGAGGAATGGCATTTTCTTTCTCATACTAGTCAATTTATTGTTAAATGTAAGGATTGTTTTTTTTATAGTAAACATTTTTGATAAGGATTAAAAATTAGTTGTTGAAAAGTCGTCTTTGTAATAAACAAGTTTACTATCCTTGACAAAAAAAATATATTTTATTAGTTTATGGCACAAAAAATTCATTAGGTGTATAAATTAATAATAGAGCATAACTGGCTATAACAATGTATCTGAATCTGTGTGGGTTTATGTCTGTATATGGACGCTCAAAAATATTTTATAGATTTTTGTCATATTGTAAAACTCGTTTTTATATTCTAATAAAACATTTTATATTTAATAAAATATTTTTATAATAATTTTTATTACCATGTTAGTTATTTGAGTCTATACGCTTCAAATTGACTTGAAAGTCTTTCTTCAAGTTGATTGGTAACATTTGTTTTCAATGAATACTTATTGCTTATATTTTGGCGATCTATAATCTTCTTTTCGCAAACGTCTTCTGATATTGAATCATAAAGATCCTATCACGTTGGAAAATATCACCATAACTTGACTTATATTAATTTATATGTATATATATATATATATATATATATATATATATCATATAAATAGTATAGTTCTGCTTTTTATTATTCCAATAACTCAGTAAGGTTGTCATCCATCCTAACCAAAGTTGTAAAAACATGTAAAGTTTGGGACGTAGGGGAGTTGATTTAGTTAAAGTCTTCAGGGCATCTAATAAATTAGTAACAAAATTTGTATCGCTCAATAATTCGATTTATTACTAAAAGCGGAAAGCATAATAACTTCCAATGAGGCGCTTCAAAGTCATAACGGATTCTAAATCCTTGTTATAGCTCAGGTGAATGGTTTAAGGAAATTCGGTTCTTAATTGGCCAATACGCTTTAGGTATGTTCTGTGGGATTATGAATGATCCATGAGGACACGATAAATCGAACAAGTAATACCACCTTTGACGGACATTAGTTCGAATTAGGATGACGATGCCAATGAGCTACCAGCTAGTAGATGTTTAACAAGTTTAAATAAAACAAGCTATTTTAAGGCTGGTAGATCTATGAAATACATATATGAAATTTTAACTTCTATACAAGTTTAGTAGAGAAGAAGAAACCAAACGATAAAGGTCCATTTTAAAATGTTTTTTTCCACGACTAAATCAAGATATCTGAATATAAACTAAAATAGACGTGATCTAGTTTATTGAGTTCTAAACAAGATAAAGAGTTTATACAGGTTTCTTTCTTAATGCTTACCAAGAACAGAAAAAAGAAGTCACTTTGTATTTAAGGAGCCATTAGATTCTGGTCAGAATGATTCCGTAGAAGCGAATATTGTAAAGTGAATACAAACTATTCAAAAGATATAAGTTTATACGCACTGCCGTAGGAGGTCTGAAATTGTTCCCCGAAATAGAATTTAGAATGTCTCCCCCTTAAAAAGAAATTTTTGACAAATAACCATCCTCGGACAGTGGACGATGTGTATACTTACAGTATGTATTATAAATTTGAAAGATTTACCTTGTGTCGTGGTCTTTAATAAATTAGGTTACCTCTAGGTAGTGTTTGTCGACGATACTTCTTAAGGGTGACGTCAAATCGATCGGATGATGCCTTTGCAGTTACCAACTGCAATGTTTTTCACGACACTCTCTATTCGACTCTATCTATCCGACTGGGTTTGCCTTGATTTTTATTTTAAAAAGGTCCAGAAAAATCAGCTGGTGTTACAATCAGCTGTTTATAACGGAGCACTGCGGCGTGATGCTGTCGCGCGGCAACTATCGAAACTAGTAACTATTTTGCCTCATTTAATATTATCGCCTGTTTTACGGTAATACAAAAAAAGTTTATTTTACAGTTAACCTTCACTCCCGTTTGACCGGGTTAAAAGAAGAGGAATCAACGTTTTCTCTGAATGTTTAGGTTACCTTAAAACTTTACGAAATGAAAGTCGTCGATTTATTTTCCATAACGTCTGGCTAGACGTTAGCGTTAATATTAAACTAATTAATGACTTGCTGGTAACTTATATAAAGTAAATAACTTATGTTTGGAGGTTGAGGCGTGGACAGAGACCGTCAAATACGGAAGAAGTATTTTAAAAAATTAGTTGAATTATAAGATTTTAAGTCATTAGAGTCTAATATTATTGAAATAAATTATTAAAACATTAAAATCTCCATGTATAGCGTAATCTTTTTTTTTTAAATTTCCAATACCAAAACATTTTCTATCTTGAATGAATTTATTTACCCCTTAGAGATATAATATACCCACACTCATACCAAATTATTTTCGTCTTTTATAAACTGGTCACTTGAGACAGAAAATTGTAATAATTCAAAATATTTGAAACAGGTTTTTTGCAATTGCTAGTTTCTACTCATTCGATATAAATTAAAATTAAACAAATAAATCTCCTTCACCACGTAATAATGTTTTATTTAAATCCTTATTTACATTTCGAATGGAATGCAGTCAATTTCAAAGGACATTATTACAAAAAAAGGTAATATAGAAAAAAAATCAAGTCTAAGGTCTAAAAAAATATTTTACTTCCTTCTTATTTTATAATATAAATATGTTTGTACATATGACAGAACCACAATATTAAGTGGCAAAATAGAAAGCTAAATTACATGCAATTCTCCATTTCCTTTTCTATACAGTATATGACGTTGGACTATTATTTTCGTTTTGTACTATTTAATTCACTTTTTCTTTCATTTTTAATTTATGAAGCTGATGGTGGTCTATAACTTCTCATTCTATCCACTTCATGTATTGTTTCACTATTGCAACCAACCATTTTTTTATAATTTCA
>JBAIZL010000007.1:40571784-40644284 GCA_036971475.1 Prosapia bicincta
TGGTGGAGTGTCGGATTGTAATGGTGGAGTGTCGGATTGTAATGGTGGAGTGTCGGATTGTACTGTTACAAGAGATGTGTACTTAAGGCTCAGATGAATTGTTTTTGTTAAACAAAACTGATTTGATTTTATTTCTTAGCAATTATGAATTTAAAAATTACGATAGTTAGTTTTTTATTCAAGAATTACGAAAAAGAAATGTTTTAAACATAATAGAATAGGAAGCGTATCAGTCATCGTCATCCTTCAGAGGGCTACTTTCGCGAGCTATAGTCAACCACGAACTCCAGGTACTTTATGAGGTTCACACTATCATTGTATAACGTAGGCGATTTTCCTAAACCCCTGAGGACGGCTAAAGAAGCTTTCCTGATGAATCCGATGAAGTGCATGAGATGTCTTTACACGTAAGTCTCACCCACTAGACATATGCTCTAGCAAAGGGGAGAAAAGAGTCCACTTTATAGCGTGTGGAGCCAACACTAGACTCTCGTAGTCGAGTCATTCCGAATACTTGGCGTAGTTCTTGGAGTTAGAGATCTTGCTGTAAGGCTGGACTGTCATTGATACGAGGCTAGAAATTACGCTTTAAACCATTTTCCCACAACTGCAAATTCAAGTAAGAATATTCAATATGCCCGTTTTATCTCCATCACACTTTTTGGTTAGTTCAGTAAGCTACGCACGAAATAGGGTTATATCTACTACTGAGTGGCTTTACTTAAGCGCTGGATGTTATGAAATGGAAGTTTAATAGGTTTGCAAGCACAGGTCTGACCTGAGACCAAATTTTGGAGAGACAGAAAGAAGTGGGTGTTTATACTTACACTGTTTCTCAAATTTCAGTGCTAGTACTTTTAAAATCGCTGTATGAATCGGTCGGTTGATTTTCCTGTATGTGCTTTACAGTGTTGATTGTAGCTTATTTGCTTAGCTTATTTATATATAATGAACGATTGTAGCCTGGCTGATGATAAAAGTTGAGATTTTCTCCATAGTCTACAGATCAAACGATAATCCAGTAAGAATGTATGTAAAAAGCGACCAGTAAAATAAGCTTCCATCACGGAATGTGCGAAATAAGCGGCCAAACTATTCCTATAACCATTAAGGTCATTCAACCAAGGGATACCGAATCCGGGATGAGTGAGATAAGTAAGCAATCTATACGTGTGTATATTTGTTCAACCTGTTCGCAAATGGGGTAGAGAATTCAGTGAAGACCGCACGAAAATTTATGATGAAGGCCGGAGCCAAAGGCTTTCAGTTTCAGACGGAATTGTTTATAAAGGTGAAAGAATATTGCTTGAAGATCGAATGATTGATATTAAGGAACTTGCTTTGCGTATTCCTGAGACTTCCAACACCACAATTCATAACATTTTAACCATATTTCGCTGGCCACTTATTACACTGGTCGCTTTTTTCGTGACACCACCTGTAAAATCATCTTACCATATCCCCGTCGAAACCATTTAAGTCTACAGAACATTTAGCATGTAAGTTGCCCATGGCTACAGTATTCTGGGATGTGAAAGTAATTCTTTTGTTTGAGTTTATCTCTGAAGGATTTATAATATACGCAGATATACAATAGGCCTATGTAATCACTGGTGGAACATCACAATCAACGCCGAGGGTCTCTACCTGGTTCTGCTTCACGGTAACGCTTAGTAAATGTATCAACGCCAGAGTACAGTTTAATCTGGCCCAACTACTAGAGCAGTTCAAGATTATGCACCTTACAGATTTTATCGAGCGTCTTTAAACTTTTATATTTTTATAAAGTTAAAGAGCTTCTAGGGGAAAACAGGGCTCGACGATGAGTTTTAACACACCACTATATGATTTGATAAACAGCTGTAAAGTTCGTCAATGGGAAACTATTATAACACAGAAGAAACGGTTCACTAACTTACGGTTTTTGTGTACATTAACCATACACAAGGTGTAAAATGTATTAGCTATAAATTCAATAAAATAATTAGATTTTTTACAGTTATTTTGGACTTGGCAAAGTATTTAATTTTATAATTATGTACTGAACAACTACTTTTGATTTTCAGCAACTGTTTATGGTCCATCTTCTACATTCAACACATTTTTCTTAAGTTATTATTTATAAATTGTTTACTATCAAAAAATATTCTTCATGTTCTCAACCTAAATTTTGTTATGCCCTTCGAGCTCGTCTGCCTTATGAGCTCGTGTGCTTATGAACACAGCCAGTCTGTTTTCCTTTGTTCTTGGAAAACATCTTAGGAAGAAACATCTATATTACTAAAAAAACTATATTTTGGTCTATTTGTTATTAAAGGCAATTTCAAATATTTTTATTGCCTATTTATTGAGAGACTAGTAGTCCATTAAATGGGCAAATTGTAGTTTATACGTTTCAGGATATATTTACTCAAATATTAAAATACTATTGTTAATTTACTGAAAATTACTTACCGTCATTATAGATGGCCATAAACAACTGGAATACATCAGTTCTACATGTGTTTAAGCAATAATTGAATAAAGTCTTTTATGAGTGGAAGGAGGCACATGATCACAACCAGATGTGACATGATTAGTAATTCGGTTCTTAAAACATGTTGTTTACCCCAGGAACTCGTTATAAATAGTAAAGTTAATTTAGTTTAAAAAGTCATTAAATCAGAATTACCCAGACGAAGACAGTTTGACAAACTGTCAATCAATTGCATGTAAATATTAATGAAAAATTTCAAAGTTAAAAATCAAACTTTCCGTAAGTTTAATCAACGTTCAGCAGTAGGTATGATAATTGCATAATTTAACACCACTCACATGAAGTTCGAGTTTATAACACCATTTAATTGCTTACTACAAATGTGTAAAATCGTAACGTTGAACAACGAAGTTACAAAATTCACTTTAGCTTAATAAAAAGCACTTTAAAACTCCATCAATAAAGCCCCAAAATAAAGATAAAGTTTTCTATATCTACTTTCTATAAGCCGAAGTTCTTAAAAATTCGAGTATTATTTAAAATTGTATTTATTTTGAATGAATGCTAAATTTAAACATGCAATAAACTTACTAATTTTTTAATTATAACATTAATAAATATTAAATCCCAAAATTGTCTTATTTTTATCCTTATGATTATTTCGATTGCAAAGCAATAATGTTACTAAAAGAAGAAATTACTACAAGACTAAAGAGTTAGTCTTGTAGTAGCTTCCATTGAAGATGATTGGTTTGTAATCGAAATGTACATCAGGGCATAAAATAAAACGTGTTTGTTGATTGAAAGTTTTTATTTATTTATAATTAAAAATTACACCACAGTCGTTAAAAAATTTGTTAACTTCAAAATGTAAAAGAAGAACCTTTGTAAAAAAAAATTAGAAACTAAAATAATACTTCTTTTACACACAACACACACACACACACACACACACATACATTTATTAATAATATAGGTTTTAATTTAAATATATTTTTCTAATTACAGCCTTATTTAAACTCTTTACATCACTAAACCAGCAATTCACTGTCTCGTAATGACAGATATTCTTTTGGAATCACTTAATTGGACAGATGCCACCGGAAACATAACACTTCTGGAACCGACTTCAAATAATTCACTGGAATGGCCTACTGCAGTGGTGGCTGCGGAAATAGTCGTCCTTTGTCTCTTCATACTCTTGACGATCTGTGGAAACCTGCTCGTTATAGTTGCTGTAGCCTTGAGCCCATCTCTGAGGACTCCAACGCATTTCCTCATAGTGAATCTGGCAGTCGCTGACTTGCTGCTGGGAATTACGGTGCTACCCCTGTCTGCTTTCAGGGAAGTTGCGGGAGGTAATTAACATAGTTGGAATTTATATTTAAAATAAACAAAGTTTTGTGTTCGTTTGGAAGTATCTAACAATGTTTTTATAACAAGTAAAACTACTTTAAACTTTTGATAAGCTAAACATAGATATTAGCTTTCAGTTTTTCAATGAATATTTTACTTCTATTCACATAGCTTCCAAACATTAATGAGTGTCTAATTAGTGAATAATAATTAGGTATTATGTATTGATACAATACATGGATCACTTTCCCATATAAAATTTTAGAGGTTTAATTTTAATAATTGTAACTCAAAATAAAACAAGAAGTGTTTTAATTGTAAAAGAAACCTTTCACGTCCATTAAAAGTAATTTTCAACTCAGTTACCTCTTGTTTGCAAAAGTTTAATTTGACACAATATATTTTTAAACGAGCAGCAAAATATTCTTAATACACCCACCTACACACACACACACACACCCAACACACACACACATTCACACAAACACAACCAACCAACCAACCAACCAACACACACACACACACACACACACACACACACCCAATAACCCACACACACACACTCACACACACACACACACACACACAAACACACACACACACACCCAACACACACACATTCACACAAACACAACCAACCAACCAACCAACCAACACACACACACACACACACACACACACACACACACCCAATAACCCACACACACACACTCACACACACACACACACACACACACACGCGCGCGCGCGCGCACTCACACATACACACACTCTCTCTCTCTCTTTCACACACACCCAACCAACCAACCAACACTCACACACACACACACACGCACGCACTCACACATACACACACGCACGCACTCACACATACACACACGCTCTCTCTCTCTCTTTCACACACACACACACACATACATACACACACACACACACACACACACACACACACACACACACACACATACACACACACACACACACACACACACACACACGTTTTCCGTACCGATAAGGTTTAGGGTCGAAAATTAAAACAAATAGAAATAGAAGCATTAAAACTAGGAATACAACATTAACCTTCAGAAAGGGCTACATCATACTTCCTTAATAATCTTACCTCAAGAAAACACCAGATTCAGTACGGAATAATTTCATATGCTTCCAAAAGTCTCCTATCAAAATTAAAACCCGTGAATATCTTGCAAAGTGTAGTTCAAGAATGAATCCCGCAACTATATATATATATATATATATATATATATATATATATATATATATTCTGTATATAATATATATATATATATATATATATATATATATTTTTTTTTTATACACAGAAAAATTGATTACAATATTCAATCCTACCTGTTTATTAAAGTGAAATGCTTATTCAAAGTACGTATTTTATTCCTTGAATATCTCATGTGTTTAAAACAACAAAATATTATTAAATTTGAATAATATTTTTGTTATTTTTCAATTGTAGCTATTTGTAACTCCAAATAGAAATGTAATTATATTTATATAAATCTTTTAATGACCTAAAAGTGTATAGGTACTAGAAGTAATCTTCAAGACACATAAAATCAACACTAAATAGATAAAATAAAACCATAGTTTTGATAATAGTTTACGACACAAAATGTTTCTATAAAACTTTACTCTTTCTGTTTTTTTTTTTTTTTTTTTTAAATTGTAATGTTCATATTATACATTTTGGAATTGTGGCTTTCTACATCATCGGAAAGGTGATTACAGATGAGTCACTTTTCCGTCTGATAGTTTTGCCTTAAAACTCTTTATTTTAGGAATTCATCTATTACGTCATTCTGGCAGACAATTTTGTACCATTATTTTACAATTCAATAATTAGTTTTTGTAAGTCTCTTTTTATTTAGTTTAAGAAAACGTCTAGTTCTGCCGAAGAACAAAAATAATAATAATAATAATAATAAATAAACAAATAATATTTTTAAAAAAACAGAATGACCCTTGCTGTTCTTAAGAATGTGCCTAGAGTAAGGACTACATTTTACCTAATATTGTATTTTTACATTATAAATGTTTTAATTAAAATTTACATTTATATTTAGTTTCAGATTGACAATAAATTTCAAAACAAGAGGTATTACTTTAAAAAATCGTAATCTAAGTTTAGTGTTGTTATTGTTTAGACAGTGTTAGTTTGAGTATTATGAGGCAACTGGTACGATTACGTCACGTTTCAGGTGCTTGGTTGCTCGGTCAGGAGCTTTGCAGTGTTTGGACTACGTTGGATGTGCTCTGTTGTACGGCCTCCATACTATCTCTATGCGTCATATCTGTCGATCGTTACATCGGGGTATCACGGCCACTATCTTACTCTCGAATTCTAAGCAAGACTCGAGCTAAAGGTCTGATTGTCGGGATCTGGGCTCTCGCTTTGGCAATCAGCATAGCGCCGTCATTAGGCTGGAGGGAAGAGCTGTCCCCGGGAGAATGCCACGTCAACAAACAGCTTGGCTATGTCATATTCTCTGCCAGCGGGTCTTTCTATTTACCCGCTCTTGTCATTATAGTGCTATATACCTTGGTATATCGAGCAGCTGCTAGACACTCGAAGTTCCTTTACTCGGGAACAAGAGTTACTCGTTCCGACGTTACTCTACGAGTCCATATGGGAAACTCCCGACCTCGAGCTAGTCTCAACAATATCAGTTACACACAAGAACTTGTTAACACAAAGGTACCATCACTTAATAATAAAGTAAATTATTAATAATTTTCTAATTATTTTAAATATCATACCATTTTATATAGCTCCTTTATAGAGTAAAATAATAAAACATAATTTTGAAAACTTCCAAGTGATAATATTCTTTGTTTAAAGAATATTCGTTATTATGATTCTTCATTTGTATTTAGTGCCTTAAATTCAATTTCATACACTAGACATCTTATATATTTCGGTTTAAACTTTTCATAGTTAAAAAAAATAAATTAAGTGTTTAAGAGGTTTAGTGTGGTTTTATAAATACGTTGTATTTACTTTTTACGTCTACTTTAATTTGTTTTTTTTTTGAGAAAATATAATCCTAATAAACTATTATAGAATTATCTGTGGCCTATGTAACATAAGTTTATTAGTATACTTACTACTATGAGTTTATTTAGTAGTTATGTGATTTGAGTTCAGTAGCATTTGATTTACAGGAGAGCAGCAGTTGCTCCACATCTCCCACCAGACTCATGGCGGCAAGCAGTTTACACTCCCCCAACGGAACTATAGATATGAAACATCAGCTCCAACGTGGGAGCGACGCTTCCAAGATCCTCATCTCCGGGTTGGATGGCAGGGTTGCAAAGTTTCAAAGGCAAAAAAAAGCTGCAAAGACCTTGGGAATTGTTGTTGGAGGCTTTCTGCTTTGTTGGTTTCCCTTCTTCATCATTCTACCACTTGGTAATAATACATATATTTGATTTTAACTTCATGCTCGATAGTAGCTAATCTGTAAGAGCCGTATGACACACACACACATACGTATATATATATATATGTGCAAGTGATGAATAATTAATATTCGGAGTACATTCGTTTATTTTGTAGCGCAAAAAATCGCAGTTCCGACGTTTCAATTGTCATTGGATTCACCTCGTCAACGATAAGGTTGTGGCTTGATGAGATTTTGGGAAAACGTCGGAACTATTGCGTTTTATGCAATACAAAATGAACGGATATACTAACAATATATTTTATATATATATATATATATATATATATATATATATATATATATATATAAATAAATATAAAATACGTTTTCTTGTTTAATAATTTAAAACAACATAGGTTATTCAAATTGGATAATATATATATATATATATATATATATATATATATATATATATATGTGTGTGTGTGTGTGAGTGAGTGTGTGTGTGTGTGTGTGTGTGTGTGTGTGTGTGTGTGTGTGTGTGTGTGTGTGTGTGTGTGTGTGTGTGTGTGTGTGTGTGTGTGTGTGAGTGTGTGTGAGTGTGTGTGTGTGTGTGTGTGTGTGTGTGTGTGTGTGTGTGTGTGTGTGTGTGTGTGTGTGTGTGTGTGTGTGTGTGTGTGTGTGTGTGTGTGTGTGTGTGTGTGTGTGTGTGTGTGTGTGTGTGTGTGTGAGTGAGTGTGTGTGTATGTATGTATGTATAAGAATATAAAACCATGAGCTAAAAGCTTTTCATCAATGTAATACGTATATTGATATCTTCACGTGCTTCGTAGACTGTCAACAAATGAAACAACACAAACAATGTTGTTAAGACTCCACATTGATGAAAAGCTACGAAATACATATTTATTTGTAAAATTTGATAAATATTGTTATTGATGATATATATGTAGATTCATAAATAAATAATAATAAAACGTCATTTGCCAATCTTGTGGAGCCCGATCCAGATAAAAGCGTTTTCGTTTTGCAATCAGAGATCTCAGAGCATTTCTTACGCTAGTTACGGCCTTTAATTAGTATGTAAAATACATTTAGGTTGAAAAATATCAACTTTAATATTGCTGTTAATACTAAAATATTTTATTATGTTATTACAAACATAAGGATTTAATTACAACACATAAACTTCACACAAAACGTATAGTGCAAAGCACATAACCGTGCACTTAGCCTTCAGAGATCGCAGTAGGCGTGACGGGACCTAGAGGGTCAGTATAAATACTTCTCTACAAATATGATAAGAAATGTCAAAACACTGACTTGCAGGAGACGGTCATTGTTATATAAATTCAATGATAAAATAGCTTTGGTATGAATTCTCAATATGTGTTGGCAGAAGTGATAGTACACGAGGAATCTCGTGTGATCTCTCAAGGCCAAGTGCACGGTTATGTGGTCCGCACTATAAAACTAATAAAAGACTAAAAACATCTTAGGAATTTAACTCTTAAAACTATTAGTGTATAGTCTATATTCTCAATATGGATATTTTTATATTCTTTCATATATCTTCTATATTCCTCTTCGGATAATACACGAGAATATTACTATCATATCGGAATGGAATATTCATAACTTGAAACAGGTTTAAAATATTTTTTTAAATCTCGAAAGATATGAACAATTAAACATCTTTAAAATATGTATTTAGGTTTCGAAATAATTAGCCCAAAATATAGTAAAAGTCAACTATATTGTGTTTATTTATTGCACAAATTTTAATTACTATAACGATTGATTATAATATGTCATTTATTTAACTCAACGTATAACATCTATTTCAGAGTAAAAAAAATTAATATAACAAAATCTTAAAGAACATCGATTATTTCATATTACAAAAGAAATGCTACTTGTAAATTCGATTTTAACAACGAATTGGTGGCAAAAGTTAATATTCAATAACCGTTACTTATTTTCAGATGCAGCCTGTTCCTCGTGCAATCTGTCCGGAACGGCTTTCAACTTTGCATTTTGGCTGGGCTACTTCAACAGCTGCCTGAACCCCGTGATTTACGCTTGTACGTCACGGGAGCTTCGCAGAGCGTTTCGTAATATTTTGTGCCGAAGACGGGAGCAACGACTACGCAGCAGTGCTGCCAACTTCAAGTACGCCAGTACTACGTCATTGAAACGCGTTGTGTAATTGTACTAGATGAAAGAAATTGTTGAGTATTATTTGTTTGTAATTCCCAGCCAGCTGTTCTGATTCTTAAAACTTTTGTTGTTTCATCTTCTGAAGCAGAGGAAGGCAATTAAAAAAAAAAGTTTTTAATAAATCACTATCGAAAATAAGCTATAATTCTGTAAATCTAAAGATTTGTTTATATTTTGGTCTAGTAAACGTATTTGAATTTGCAATTACTGAATCTGACACAAATACGTTTTTAATATTTACCTACATTTTTTTATAAAGAGCTAACTTTGTCAAAACGATATAATTATATTATATTTCTCAATGTAAATATTCATCTAACTTTGATATGCACGAATTTTCCCAAAACTAACCAGTACGAGTATTTCATATAAAACTACTATTATATCTAAAATTTAGGTTATCTCTTAATAAACGTAAACCTACAGTTAAAGGGGATACATCTCAAGCTGGCGCATGGTTTTGTTTTAGAGCTTTTGTGTATATTGTAATATTCACTGATGTTAGCAAAATTAAAATTTACAATTAAATAAAATATTAAAAATTCTAATTGATATAAATATTTATGTTTTAATTTTAAAATAACAATAATTTTGGAAGGATAAAGGCTGAAATTTGTAAAGGTCAATATGTTTTCAATTTGCAGTTTTTCTATTGTACATGTTGAGGTTTATTAAATTACTACTTTTCGTACCACCGATCTAGTTCAAAACGCGCCTGCTGAAAGATATAAGTAAGTAGTGTTTTTGCCAAGTGATACCAAAATTAGTAATTTTTTCATCTTTTAATTGCATGTTGTATTGCAAAAGGTGAAATGGCTTTAATGTGTCAAGAGTGTTAATCATTCGTGATAAGGAGTTTAAAATTGTTTAACAAACTTTAGCTTTATTATGAAAAGGATGACGGTTTGTCCTATCTAAAGTTAATTACACGGTACTAGTTAGTAAATCTACAATGAGTTCTCTTAAAGAAATTTAATGAGAATAGAATAGTCGTCAGTGGGAAAACTTCAAACTGGACAGCGCAAAATGTACTTCTGCAATCATTTCAATTCATTTATTACACGTCTCATTTATTACAGTAGATAAAACCCACAATGACACCACTTTAAAAGAGGTGCAGCGAGGCAGCGTTAGAGGATAAACTTCACCCTTCAGAAAGAAGAGAAACTTCCTTTTTAATCTATTAAGATCTTTACACATTAGAAAGTATCATGCCATGGCCGTTATAGGACACGTTACATTCACGAGAAAACCCGTTACACATTATGCCATGGCCGTTATAGGACACGTTACATTCACGAGAAAACCCGTTTTAGTTACTATTATGCACTCTGTAAGCGATCAACAGCGTCTATACCAGTATAGAACGCGTATGATACCCCTTCGGTAGCCGTTGAATCTTGCATTTGTGCTAATTATACAGGCGTCAGGAGACAACTTTAGTTTACAATGTTTATGGTTTTAATGTTAATTATGTTTATAATTTGAATTAATATTTATATTTTATTTCGCCGTGTTTTAAGTTGTAAACTTATGATAGTTGTTTTACGCGAAAACATAAAATGTGAAAATTAGGCGATTGTCATTAACAGAATTGGCAATGTTTGCCATTATTTTAAACTAGGAAGAGGAAAATAAAGACAAGACTCAGATACGCTATTGGATTCACAAATGTCCAAGAAGAAGGTAAACTGAGGGAGAGTATTAAAAGTTATAGAGGCAACTAGTTGATGATGAAGAAACGTTTTACCAGTATTTTCGTTCGACATCATTCTTGTTTAGTGAATTATTGAGAAAATTCGTTAAGAAATCCATTGAGAATTTTCTTTGGCAATTAACGCACGTGTTTTTTTTTTTTTTAAATCAAGTAAAGTGCAACTAAGTTTTGTGTCGGAACAGAATAGCCACGCAGAGCAAACGCGGTTTGCAGTAGGGTTTGACGGCGCACCTATGCATGGACTGGTCCGTCACCGACAAAATATTCTGGCCGACAAATGTTGAGCTGACCGGGCATGGCAAGTTACGGTGTTGGCCGGTGACGAAACGGTCTAATGGGCGTTGTCCAATACAAATGACGGAAAGAATATTATTTTGCATACGTACGTATTATTACTTTGTCGGTGCGGACACGGTCCTAGTATGATACGTTCTAGTGGGTGAAGACCTTTGTAAGTTAAAACCTTAAGTCAAATTTCATTTTAATTTCGAACTCTCAGAAGAATTTCAAATATTATGAATTCTATATAGTTTCCATATAAAACGTGTTGATCAAAGATTATAGTTCTTAATACACAACCTTATAAAAGATTTCAAAGTTTCGTTTGATGATGGTCGCGTATTTAAGAAACAAAACGTCCGTAGACGCCTCTAAATTGACAAGCTATGGCTTTTATCCATGAGGGAATTGCTGCAACAAAAGGTGAAGCACTTAACAGAGCTACAAAGTCATTGTGAAGGATCAATGTTTCTTTAAACAATGGTTGTTTATCAAAATGAAAATGTATAAATTTTCAATGTTGTTTCTTCTTGAAAGTCTTTAACAAAATTTCTAAGAAAAATATTTCGCTATTTAAATGTTATTTAATGCTATTTTAAAGTTCATTGAGTAAAGTATAAATATGGAATGTATTTAAATTAAAAGTAATTCAATTAACTTCTTTTGCCAACAGGTATTTAATTTTAAGCGCTAGATTGGCGTAAAATAAATTTTTTTTTAAAAATTTTCCTTGCAGGTTATACACTAGCTCCCAGTCTCGACGAAATTTCAAAATCAACCCCCATTTATGGCTCCTGAATTCCCAATTAGAGAAAGATTTAGTCAGAAGAACAAAAGAAGCAGGATCTAACAAAATATAAGCTCGTATAATCTAACAATCTCTCAGGAATAATTCGTAATGTTAAAATTGAATAATACTTTCAATTATAAACACTTTTAAGGGCTTTTACCATAAAAATATTTTAATTATGTTCTTCAAAATAAATAGCTTTTTATTTCTTCACAAGCACTGTCCAATTTAAAACAAGAATGATATTCCAATCTTTAAATTTAAAGAAATATTCGTTTCCCTTCATTATGAAGTTTCTGCTGTAAGAATATTCATTATTAAACGTGTTATTCGGATACCTCCTCTAATCTGCTACATTTATATTAAACCAGGAGGATATGACTATTTATTCTCTTCATTCGATGATGATTTGTTCCTAAAGCTATAAATAAGTATAGTGCATTCATGATGTTATTTATGTTCGAGGAAACGAATCTATCACTCTTCCAATGACCCAATGATACTCCTCCTGGTTATGAGTTTTTAGGTTGTCAAAGTAGTTGGCTTGAAAATAAATATCATAACACTAGGCGCATGTATTAAATAACTGACTCAAAATATATAATGAACTAAACGGATTGAATTGGAAAAAGGTGAGAGAGATATGATTAAAACATAATTAGAAAACTATTTTTCTATAACACAATTGAAGTTTTAAAAGATATATCAAGTATCAAATTTTTATTAGTTCTTTGAGTTTTATAAAGATATTTATTTTCTTTAAATTACGTTAAAGGGCTTTTTTAAATTTGTCAAACATATTGCAAATATATTTCAAATGTTTTTCATTTGAAAAAAATTGAAAAAATTTAATATATATTAATGAAGGTGTTTTTAACGCTAAATTCTTATTATAATTGAAAAATTTAGATTACCTATTGTTAGGCGTGTAATATATTATTGCAATCCGTCAAGTAACCAGACGGCGCTGACAGTACTGCAGATGCTGTTGACTTCACTTGAGAGGCAGCTTATATCAGTATAAATGTTACAACAGAAGGCTATTTCAAAATAATGTATTGAAACAGTTGTAAAATAATTATTTGATGTTATAAAATATAATAATCTATTTATGTTTTATTGTTAAATAAATTAAGCATGCTAAAACCGTAGCAAGGTGTGTTTATTGTTAAATAGAAAATGAAAATTGATTTTCATTGTTCTCATTGTAATAAACGTCCAATACCTATAATATTGTTTTCTTCAATATGTTATATTTAAACTTTGTACTACATTTAATGTAAATGTTTCTCATTATAATCTATTTCTAAGGAGGTAAAATCTCCAACGTATATAATACAAATTTGTTTGTTCTATGTCTTACAATCCAAACTAAATTTATGTTAAACTGTTGACAAAAATTTAGATAATTTGAATTTAAAAAACGTGAAATCAAAGTTTTAATATTTTATAATTTTTTTTCTTAAGGAAGATGACTTCAAAAAGAAAACAAATTTTTATTTTTATACTCCTTAAATAAATTATTCAAGTATTAGGTTCATTCAATATCACAATACTCAATCTTAGCATTATTTTTGTGAAGTTACATGTTAATGTTTAAGTACTAAACTGATATTATATCTTATAAGAAATAATTCGTACAAAAAAAGTAACTGATCAAAAACCATGCCGAACTATATAATAATTTGGAAATTTAATTTGTCTTACAACTTGGAATGGAATTGAAAGAAATTATTATTTAAAAAATTTCGTTGCGATTTAGTTTTCGTAAATTTAAAACTATATTCTCTGAACCTGTATTTTTTAATTAATTAAAAATTACTATGGCAAGTGACCTTAATTTAGAAAATGAAGTCTAGAAAAAATATTTTCCACTATTTTCAATGAATATTATTAATATGTTTTTCAGATATTGTAAGCGTGCTTCATTTTTGTTATATTAATTTTTTTTTAAATATGTTTTAAATCTGTTGTAACTTGTGCATTTAATTTTATGTAAAAATATTTACTAAAATAAAAGTTTATATTTATAAATTGAGTAATTATTTCAATATTTCACTACACTAAATAAAAACATGACATTCTTGTCTCACGTTAAATTAAATTTTAATCCTTAAAAATATAAAATTTGCCTAATGTAGCAATTACTTTGATTCACAAGAAGACTTCATTTTCAGATGTTGCTATTGTCAACTTGAACAGCTACAAGGATGTACCCTTTGAGCTGCGCCTTGTAACAGGCAATCCTCATTACAATATCAAAGTAAATGCTACATTAGATGATTTTATGTGTTTTAAATTGTATGAAAATATAAACACTTCATTTAAAGATATTGTTAATTTCTAATATTTTTCCTTTTAATCTCTGAGTGTAATTTTTATAGTTTACTGATATAATGGAAAGTTAAACCTATTTAGTCTCGTGATTTTTCACAAACCCAGAAACGTGTAAAAGTCTTCTATAGACGTGGTATTGATGAAATAATCATAATAACATTGTTGTATGCTTTTTACGATATTGTTTTTTTGCTATTGTTATAATTTCTATTATAGATGCTGGTTATTTTGGGAACTTAAACATGTATACCAATGCAATATTCAATACTCGATACCAAATACAATATAAGTATAAGAAATACTATTTAACAAATAAACTGAAACTAATACAAATACTATAGACCAATAAAACAAGAATACAAAAACACAGCATTTGCTCAGATACGTAGGGCTATGTTTCTTCACAATTACATACTAAAACTCGAATAAAATTAAAACAACTGTATAGCTAAGAAATTGCAGCTTTTCATTGTCCAGAATTAAACGAGGATTACTATGTGCCCTGCGATTCCTCTTCAAGTATGAATGCTGAATTGATGGCCTTAAATGCTGCTTTGGTTTTTAGCAATACTATGGATGCACAGAACATCTGCATTCTCACCGATTCCAGGTCGGCCCTTCAAGCCCTTCAAGTACAGCACACTACAAACTACCATTTTCGAACATCTGAAATAACTAAATTGTTAAAAAACTTAGAACAGAAAAATATTGTATTTCAATGGATCCCCAGTCATTGTGGTGTTCCTGGGAATGAGGAAGCTGACAGATCTGCCAAGGCGTCTTGCAACTTGTTTCCATCTCCTGAAAGTTGTTACTCCTTAACTAATTGCAAAGAGGCAGTTGATAAAGAATCTCACATCTGTTGGAGAAAGAAATGGAGAGAATGCAATACTGGGCGCGAATATTATTCATTACAAAAACAACCTAATGATCCAAAGATCTTCAAGTCATTATCACGTTCAGTGGCATCTTTTGCGGCACGAGCTCGTATGGGACACATTGTCACCAATACATATTTGAAAAGGTTTCATATTACTAACGACTCTATCTGTGGAGTGTGCAAGCAAGAAGAGGAAACATTAGAGCACATACTTTTGAAGTGTCCTGTAACAGCAGCAACAAGGAGTCCCTTGATAAAGCAACTAGGACGGGAATGTACCCTGGACAGAATCTTGAAAGAAAGTTGTTTCTGGCCATTGGCAGAGTGTGTGTATAGGAGACATCGAGCCATCGAGGCCAACCTTGGAAGCTCGTAATAAGAAGTAAGAAGTAAGTATAGCTAAGAAATATACATAACATGTAATGTAAAATGCTAAATAGACGATGAATAATATTCAATAAATTATTTATATACAAAACATAGTTAAAATCGCATACCTGACCTCCACGTTGTAGATAGTGTGACACATCATAATAATTATTTTAAATAAACTTCTTTGTATTAAATGAATATTGAGTAAATTAATTGCCTGAAGAAAATTCAAAATTGCGAGTCTTTCATTTTCGTTACATAGTTTTTTTAGTTCGTATCCTGTTTCTAGATTTCAGTGTAGGTCTACATAAAATTCAGTGGAATTATAAGTAGTTCTTTACTGATTAAACAAAACAAAAATTTATTTTTGTCGTTCTAGTTAGTATGTTGGTGAGAAACACCAAACCAGGTCATTTTCGATTTATTTCATGAATCTATAACCTAAGTTTTTATTAAAGGCTTTGCCTTCTACGACACGAAATTATAGTTGGTCACTCGTAAGCTTATACGCGATCGATCAATAGAAAACCTATACTAGCCGTAATTAAACATTAGTTTATGTAGTGCGTGTTGCATCAAATGCCACCGCTAAGAAGTTGCAGGCGTTGCGGTCGTTTTGAAAACTGCAGTAAGAAAAGTATTTCAAACCTTTATGTGAATAATTTGGTTAATATGAAAAATCAAATAAATTGATATTTATAACGGCCTTTCGGCGTTGTCAAATCTATACTATTATAACATAAATATTGTAGCTAGTATTAAAATATTCATTGTTCCATATCTAACCTCAAAATACTACTTTGTTACTTGATCCACAAAATGCTATAAATGAGTTTTTCCCTTCACTGGGGCTGTAACTGATTTTCTAGCTTCTCAACCCCAGACATGTAGCTCGAATGATGATACTCTCTATGATGTTTTCAATAGCTGGTTCCTTTGCTATATACTCTTCTTTCCCCTTTCTTACGTGCTCACACTTTGGCTTCCAGTCTTCTGAAATTATTGAAGAAATTTTTTCCTCACGTACCCAATACACATCAAATAACTTGAATGCAGTGTTATGCGAAACAACATAATTCTTTACTAAGTGAAAACTTACGTACGTAAAATATTAATTTTCTGTCTATTCTAAACGCTATCAGAAAAACAAATAAAAATAACAATAACTAATCTTACTATAGTCATTATCCATATAGACTAACGGACTTTACAATGGGGGAAATGACTACCTTTCTTCACGCAGTCTACTTGTCAACTATTTAAAATGTGTCATAGTTGACAGAGTGAGCAAGCTGGCCCGGGGTCTAGTAGTTACGGACAACTCCGAAAGTCATCAAAGGTGCATGTTTGTGGAACCGTCTTTTGCTTCCCCTACCCTTCCCCCGCCTATGCTCCCCTCTACGAGGTCACGCGCCAGATTACGAGTGGGCAGCTATAATTGTATAGTTTGCACCACTTAGCTGGGCTCCTAGTTGGCGCAATTGCGTCACTCTCTTTCCAATGACAGGAGACACGATACAGTCTGAGCTCACACACAGTAGCTCCAGTTTAGTAAGTCAGTAAAATCAAATTGAATTGACTGTATGAGTAAAATTATTGTAAGTGTATTGAGAGCCACTCTCATAATGTAGGGGAAATGTAGGGGATTTGATTCAGGCAGACTCTGATTCAGATGACGTGATAGGTTTCATGCCATAAATCAGAACTGCAATGATCAAGACTGATTCTGGTTCATTTCATGTGAATTTGGCCTAAGGTTCAAAAACATCGCCTGAACAGCAACAAATTTTTATTCTATTGTAATAAAATAATCGGTCTCTACTAAATGTTTTTAAGAGTTATGGGTTTCACAACTTTACACTTCAAAATATACACACTTAGGCCTACCTCTAATAAAACCTACTATATTTTTGAATGATCACTGTCATTTTGAGTGCTGTGTATTCTCAACTCGAACCCTAAAGGTTACGTTTCGAATAGACTGAATGACTTCTTTGGAAGTGGGCGAAGTCATTCAGTCTTTATTCACACGTTAGCAGAAAGTGGGTTTTATACAGGTATCCTTACGTAATACCATGATCTTTGCTTTTGTCCCAGATCAGGGGTTTTTTTAACCCAAAGATAATTTATATCCACAAACCTGCCTTTCCCATCATAGCGATAAAAATGAAGTTAACTGATAGGCTTAAAATTACAAACAAAAATCAATCCTCGATGCTTTGTGAGATTTTGAACTATGTCCATACATATGAGTATTACATTAATTTTGCTCATAGAAATTATGAATTTTCAAGGTATATCAGTTTTACCTCAAAAATTAACGTAAGGATTTTTGGATTTGCATTTTCAGGGGTTTCGGTAGTAAAAAGTATGAGTTTTATATATATATATATATATATATATATATATATATATATATATGTAATTGTCAAAATAGTTGTGCTGCCCCTGTGGACTGATGTCAGACCAGATTTGATCAAACAAGACAGTAATTTGAGAGTAGAGAGATGCCACTATACATTTCTTTCCAGCTTTTACCTGAAAAATTAACACATGCATTAATTAACACAGGGAATAAAAAGAGTTTATTTACGTAAACGTTGCATACATTTAAATAAATTTAAATAAGTTTAACATTGCTGAAAAAGTTAGACTGACATCGTAAATCTACTAATTCTCATATACAAAGTAATTAGCCTATGGCTATAAGAATTTCAATTTTAATTCTTTGTTTCGAAAGAGAAGTATTTATTTCAGTAAATGTTATTTAAAAATCGATATTAGTAATAATATCGAAGAAATGTTAAACTTAACTTTTCAATCTAGTATTTGTTGGAATTGAAAGTATATGACAGCTTAAGTTTTTCCATTAAATGAAATTTGTATATTAAATATTGCGTCGTTCAAGTTCAAGGTCATTTTCTATAAATCAGTAGTTTAATTAAAAGATTTTACTTAGCATCAAGTTGAATAAAATAGAATACTTTTGTCTCATAATGAGGGAAGAGATGAAATACTGTGAATAATCGAAGAAGGGGGATTTAAAAAAAAGAGATCATAACTTTGAAATTACTAATATACTCATCATCATTTTCTGGCATTCGTGAAGTTTCAATAATCTCCTATGTTGACGCGTTTCGGTGTAACTCCATTATAAAAATTCAATCGTACTGTTCGCCCAAACTTTGAGTTCGTCTTTATACCCCGTTAGCCACGCCCCACCACTTTCAGACCTCACTTCCTATTGGTGCACGCCTACTCTTGCTTCTTGCTTCCAACTCATTTGGAAATGTTACTTAACGTTACTCCGAAACGCGTCAACAGAGGAGAATATTGAAACGTTAGGAATGGCAGTAAACTGTACTCAAACATATTATAACTTAGAAATTAAAACTGCTAAATGGAAGATTAAGGAATTCAGATAGCTTTAATGCAGATCTACGAATATTTGTCAAGCTGGTGTTTTTAAAACTGTATTAGCAGTTTTGATTGATAGCCTTGTTTTTGCGCAGATAAGAAAATATAATTGCTGGCGAAAGAAGTTTTAAGGCAGGTCTTGAATTCAGACAGGAAAGTGTATATTTTAATAATACTAAAGAAGGTTTATAGATTTGTAGTGAAATCCATTAAAAAAACTCATCTAAATGATTTTCAGTTTTAAACATGGAATTGATAATTTGGATTCCATTGGCCATAGCGTTGGTATATTGTATTCATATTACAATATGATGGCGCCACATGTAAGTCTCACTACTACTAACGTTGCCACAGCTAGTTTCAACACCTCACTTTCTATTCACACTATCGCTACACCATCAGTCCTCGCTACAAAGGTTGGCGTGTATGGGAACTGTAGTCTGGGTTATTCACACTACACTCCAATATGCTTACTCAACTCTTGCAGTCAGCTCAACTAGAATGTCACTGCCGCCTTCAGTATTGCTGACTGACTGGAATGGCGTTACTGCGTTGTACCACTGGTGGTGGAGGAAGCGTGGTGAGCATGCGCCAACGAAGCGTCCAGCTATGTGACACAAACTTTAGCTACCTCACAACCATGTTATAACTTATTAGAGCAGAGATATAATCACCATAATCACCGAAACCATAACCATCAGCCAGTGGCGAATTTAAAGAGGGACTTTGGAGCTCAAGCCCCCCTCTAAAAAAAGTAAAGAGAAAATGTTTAAACTACAAAATAACCCTATAAATTTAGAATAAAATGCTATTACCGATGTTTGAGCTCGTAGTTGATTTAAATCTACTTATTTATTAGTAGAATATGTTTACAAATACTTATTAACCACTATAATATACTGTAATCATAAGTAAATACGCTCACTCACAATATAATAAATAGACGGTTGGTGTTGTAAATGTATGGTAATGAGGCTAATTAGTAATATTGTAATGTCAGAAAGTAAAACCTGTAACTATTTCTCTCAAGTAGAACTCCCTTAGAGTTTACACTATTCCAGCCCTCAACAAAATATATTTCTGGATCCTCTACTGGCACCAGAAACATCGTTATCAAAAGTAAATATGTAATTTTTAAAGCAACAAAGCTGTCCCAAGTCTGTGACTCAATCTTTCAGGCTCTGGGTCAGCCTTTATAACATTAAGTATATTTAATCCAGAATTACAATATTTGGGGAGAGGACATAGGATTAATAATGAAAGAATAAAAACATAAATGCACATCTACGAATATTGATCAACTCGCCAATGCCTAATATATATATATATATATATATATATATATATATATGTAGTAATCACTACATATATTTAATGTAATATTAGAATAATAATAATTATATGTTATTTATAGTAAACACACACACACACACACACAAACGTATTTATATATATATATATATATATATATATATGTGTGTGTGTGTGTGTTTGTGTGTATATATATATATATATATATATATATATATATATATATATATATATATGAAGTTAATATATTACTATGTAAGTAATTTTATCCACCGTTAAGTGCAATAATTTTACCTTGAGTGATGAGGTACCTTTCGGTCAATTGACCATTGTCGAATCCTACAACAATTGACCGAAAGGTACCTCATCACTCAAGGTAAAATTATTGCACTTAACGGTGGATAAAATTACTTACATAGTAATATATTAACTTCATAAAGTCAGTGCAACGGAAAAACAATGGATAACGTTAAATATCAAGAATATATATATATATATATATATATATATATATCTTATCACTTTCACTTATGTACTTAAACTTGTTTAAGTACATAAGTGAAAGTGATAAGTGTATACAAGAAAACAGTGTTGCATAATCTACAAATATATATATATATATATATATATATATATATATATATATATATATATATATATATATATATATATATTCCTCTAAATGTAAAAGTGTATGTTTCCTGCATTCACTTATTAGTTGTACTTTCTAAACATTTGCTTTATGTATTTGTTTGTAAGATACGTCTTGCTCCTTGAATTATTTAATAATATGATCTTCTAGTATAGAACAGTTATAAATCGATCGGTGATTGTAACCGTGTGAACCTGAAGCGTAACGCATGTTGGGAGAGAGGGGACGCTTTTATAACACATATGCATATTTACACTACCGTTATTTGCTTTTCCCGGTTTCCGGCAAGATTGAAATCAGATATGTAAATATACTCTTTCAGCGAGTGACAAATGTACGCTGCTACTTTCCTTCCGATATCTTTCTAACGATTTATGTTGATGTTATAAGGAAATCTTTCTTATTTATTACTAATTTTAAATTTTCTTACAGAGATCCCTACTTACATTACTTTTATCTTTTTTAACCAATTTACAAAAATAAATTAATATAAAGGTTATTACATAATACAAGCTGTTGTCGCAGAGGTAGGAAGTCTTTATAACTTTGATCAAACCCGTGTTTCAACCAAAACCCAAGAGTGTTCTTAATTTTAGATTCCGTGTCTTCGGTTTCGCTTTTGGTTTCTTCAACAACCATAGTTTTAAAGTGCGCCTGTTAAGCGTTCTTGATGTACGACTGATATGCTAACGATTTTTATACAAACCTTTCAGCAGTGGATAAATTGTCTGCTTTATTGAATGATATTTAGGAGTGAAATTATTCCTTACTATGCTTTATTCTTGTGTGTAAGCGATGAAAAATCAGTTTAAAATCTATATATAAGTTCCTGATTTTAGATACGCGACCAGGTTTTGCATTAAAACAACTGTAACGGGCATTGTTCTCTGTACTGTACTTAAACACACATTCTTCTCTTGATTAATGACACTATCATTAGCAACAATACATTTCACATGTATTTGCTGTCCATAAGTCGCACATTAAAAGGTCATTAAAGGTCTTAGACGACGATGAAAATACTTCAAGAAAAACACTTTTGTCGATATACAGATAGAATAAATAACACATATAAACTATAAATTTCTAATTATAAATGTGTCTAACGTTTTAATCATATTTGCGTTTTCCACGAGGATTGAATTTAAGGTGACCGTGTTTTGTACAATTTTTAAATGTAAACCAATATCTGTTCGACCTTCAGCCATTCTAAACGAAGTTTGAAATTTTTGTCAATATTGTAAAATAGAAATATATTAAATGCAAAACAAGATATCATTTCTAAAAATATAGATTAACAATATAGATTAAAACATTGAAAAATACAACAAATTTAAATATATGGTCACGTTGTATCATTGTGTTATTCACATGTTGTTGTACATTTTTTTACATAGTTGTTATACTTGTTTAGTTTTAATTTGAAGTTGTTCTTTAATAATTTTATTTTTGCCATACCAATTATAACAACGTTATATAAATGTGAATCTAAGAATGATATAACTTTGTCATCTGTGTGTGTGTGTGTGTGTGTGTGTGTGTGTGTGTATGTATGTGTGTGTGTGTGTGTGTGTGTGAATGTGTGTGTGTGTGTGTGTGTGTGTGTGTGTGTGTGTGTGTGTGTGTGTGTGTGAATGTGTGTGTGTGTGAATGTGTGTGTGTGTGTGTATGTGTGTGTGTGTGTGTGTGTGTGTGTGTGTGTGTGTGTGTGTGTGTGTGTGTGTGTGTGTGTGTGTCTGTGTGTGTGTGTGAATGTGTGTGTGTGTGTGTGTGTGTGTGTGTGTGTGTGTGTCTGTGTGAATGTGTGTGTGTTTGTGTGCGTGTGTGAATGTGTGTGTGTTTGTGTATGCGTGTGTTATATATTTATTATTTAGCTTAAAAATAAATTCACAAGCTCTCAAAATCTCCGAATCATAAACGTAGTTTTTATGTAACCAGTATTATTATCTTGCTAAGAAGGGGATATATTAGAAGGGTTTATTATATATTTATATTTAGTTTAGGTAACCCAAGCTGAAAGGATTTTATCACACTTATCGAAGAAGCATATATACAAATATTTTTTAAAATACAGAATAAATCAAAATATTTCTCTTCAACATTTATAATTCACTGTTACTTGAGAATAATACAACTTTTAGAGTAATGTTTTGTAATAGCAAAATTTTGAGTATTTTTTTAATTACTGTAGCATATATTAGGAGATTAAAACATCGTTTGATTCCTAGCAATATCTATTTAAAGACTCTTGTCTCTTTAATTGATTTTGCCACTAAATCATTTACAGATAATCCTGTCTAACTTTTAATTAATTCCAGCCACAATAGACACATCAAGTTCTTCAAGTGTTTTACTTCTGTCACGATCACGCTTGTATTATTTATAATGGAAAATAAGTTTTCACTTTCGGATAAATAATTTTCCAACTTTTTCAGTAATTACAAAAGATTCGATATTCACGCGGAGGAGAAAGGGTTGATATCTTCTCCTTCAAGTCTCTCCAAAGATAGTAGATAGCTATACATATTGCATCTAACCATATAATATTAATTATGTTTGGAGTTATAGCTTCTATATGTGAGGTTTACAAAATATGAGATTAAATAATTGCTTTCGAGTCACGCTATTTCTGAAACACATACTCTACAGCATATATTTCCGCCAAGTGACTCAAGTGAATTAAATGATAACTTGATTTTTCGCAACAGCTGATTTTGTTCTTCATGTTATGTTGTATAACAGCCGTTCAACACGTAGATTAATAATTATTTATAACCGTTGATTATTTATTTCATAAATAGTTTTGATCAGGTAATAAATATATTAATTTATTTAAAACCGTGATAAATTTCAATACAAATAATTCCATATGACGATAATAATAAGTTATGTATTTTTAATAAAGTTTTTGTTGTGTATTTTTAAAGAAAATATTGTTAATTGTATCTTAAAGAACTGATTTGAATTGAATTTAATAAAAAAATTGTATTCAGTCAGCAACTAATGATTGTTTTTTGTTACCCACATTATTTAAATTTAAATCTCAGTACAAATAATTCAATATAACAATAGCTAAAAGTTATGTATTTTAAATCCAATTTTTGAAAGAAAACATTTTTTAGATCAGTCTTATACATTTTAAAAAACTGATTTTAATTGAATTTGTTAAAAAAATTCAGTATTCAGTAAATTTGCATTCAGTAAACATCTATAAATTGTTTTTTATTGCCCACAATAATGTTATTTATTTATGTATATTTATGTTATTAATTACTATAGTAAATATTAGTCTTTATTTAATACAGTCTTCAAATAAAGATTTAAAAATTGAATAAAAAATGCATTAATCCATATTTTTGTTAAAACTTTTGCCAAACATTTTGCTCTATTTTGTTTTCACTTGTGTCGGGACTCCCTCAAGTACCAGAACTTATTTTCTATCAACTATTATTGTTAGAGGAACTTAATAATTCTAAAGAAAGGAAATAATTTTCAGTTTATTGCGGGTTTACTTCAGGTTTTCCCCATAAATCCTCGTTGCTTCTATTATTTTAGTCCTTCTATGTAGTACTTCATTATTGTATTATTACAGTATTATATCCTCTCCATTCTTAACGTGAATTCCGCGTATTTTATTTATTTATTAGTGAGTATTACTAGAAAATACTTGTATTCAACTGTATCCAGGCATCGCTTTAATATCTGCCCGTTGTAGTTACCTAATTTTTGAATTTTGTTTCCTGCACGTATTACCGCTATCTTTTCATCCAAACACGAGAGCATCTATATCATGTGAAGAACAGAGATGAGTTGTGCACCTTAGAAATTACTTTATCCATTGTAATTCAATCAAAACCTTTTTCTCCATAAATAAATACTTTAATTCCAGTGATGACATTTTAAATTTATCTGAAAGTTTTTATAGTAGGGCCTATAATTGCTTAAATTAGATAGTATTATTCAAATCACGCATATTAAAATATGTGTTTATTTTAGTTTATTTAGTTCATTTTTTTATGAACTATGTTTTAAAAAATTTACTATGTTCATACAGTTTTCAAAATTTTGTTGAAGAATAATAATTTCATTTAATTTCATATAATTTAAGAACGTAAATAAATTCACTTAAAACTAATTGCAAAGTGAATGTACTTTCTAAAAATCTCAATTTAAAACTGTTTGCCAGTAGGTGTTTTTAAACTGTATGAGAATATTTAAGTTAAATAATGTGGTACCTGAGTAAAATTTTATTCGTACAAAAAAGCAAATTAGCTATAAATAAATATTACGTCTCAAGATATTTAAATATATTTTTGAAATATAGTGTACGCTTATAAAAAGCATTTTATCATAAATTTTATTTATGTTCGAAATACTATATTTAAATAATACTTACCTAAGTGAGTACGTAAGGGGTTTCTTGCTGACGCGTTACTTACTGGGTAGAGGCTTGCTTCGTTAGAGGAACGATTGTTTCGAAACGCATCAGCAAGTAAGCACTTATGTATTTACATAGTTAAGTATTATTAAATTATAGTTTAATCAGGCAATTCAGGATGATTACAACAAACTTTTAAAAATAGTTAAAAGTAAGAAAAGCTTCCACCTACAAAAATTCATTTCCATATTTTAAAAATAATTTTAAGTCCCAATCAGTTTTAAATTAATTTTTCTACAAGTGTAGAACATATATTGTTCTAAGTAACGACTTTACACGAACAATATTATACTTTTTTATATCTATTGGAGAGTACATACATTGAGCGTTCATCGAAGAGTAGAGGTTCTCACTCTAATCTGCTGTTATAAACAAACTAAATCTAGGTTTGCACAACCAGATCACGTAGTGAATGGAGCATTCAGGCAATTCATTCTTCTTTCTCTGACATGGTTTTTGTGGTCACTTTGTAACAGCAGTGACAAGTTGCCGCTTTTATTTGTTGTACTTCCTTTGATTTATACATCGTTGTAAAGTTTTCGAGTTAAGTATTACTCAAAGCTAGATGACCAGACTGCTGACATAAATAGGAAAAAGATTGCAAAGAGACGAAAAGGTTATTAAAGGAATGGACGTGTGTCTGGCCGAAGTGTGACCCGGAATCAATAGTAATTCGACAAAAACCTAAGATTAACTCTAAAGTTTTATTGGTTCATTTTTTTACATATTTCTTGTGTATTCTATTATCCTATATTAAAAGATAAATCTCATAAAATACGGAAACTATTACTTTATCTATTATTATATTTAGACATTTTTAATTTAACTTTAAAAATTATCACACTACTAATTATCTTACTGCACCTAGACATTAAATTTCAACAAATAGGTCCTAATAAATTAACATAACACCACTATGCCATATTTTTCTTTTAATGTTTTATTTTGTTTGTAATGTACTTTAGCTTCTAAATCCAATATAGAATTTTCTCTCACCGATCACATATAGTTTTTATAAATCTGTCATGATAATTACACTTTTACAAATATTTTCAATAATATTGGCCTATATGAGAGGGTATTTTCATCATAGCTAATTGACAGTTGGCATTACTGATCAACAATTATTGTTGACGACTCCGGTTCTTATCACGACTTCTGATGAATACTGTCCGAGTGAGGGTTAATCTGCGTTTCAATTTTTCAAGCAATGTGACATAATTCAAGGTTTAAACTTTTCAAAAAACGCAGCTGAGTTTTTTGGTTTGCGATTTAAAACTATATATTTTCTACCTTCTGACACATCATTTTTGTGGTATCAGTATAATAAGAAAATTCTGCTCTTTTGTTTTGAAAAGAAAGACTCAATGGTTGTAGGATTTAAGGTATGAAGGTTTTTTTCTGTGTTCCATATAAACCGCAGGTCTGGAGGTTGTTTCTTGATTCCTCTAACAGAAGTATTCATGGAGTCCTTTTGCATAGTGGAAACTATTACGGGTCCGATTTCTAATCACAGATTCACTAGAATATCAAGTGAGGGGTTGAAAGAAGGCATTTTGAGTGCCGGGAAATAGAAAACTGATGAAGGACAATAATTTTGAGAAGTCGAAGACCGTCAAAGAAAAATAATGTTTGAACGTCCTTAGAGAAAGTTAAAGAAAAGGTTCTGTTAAATTTGTGCCCTCTCATCTATTTTTACCCAAACCTTTGTCACGTAAGCGATGAACATTGGGAAGGATCTCGCCCGGATATGGACAAGAGGTACCAAGGTTTGGCCGATTGCTATTACTTGTTGAAGAGTAAGTGCAAAAGTTCTAAAAAATAAAATTAAGGTTTCAGTTTATCTAAAAAACTTAAACTTAGATTTATTGTAAAAGATATCCGTGGTTTGCAATTGTTGGTTTTTCTTTGTAACTATAGGATGTGTAAAAATTTGTTTTTATTTTCGCAATTTTTATAGTTGGATGAGCAATATATTTACAGTTTTGTAGTTCAAAGTTATTTTTAAAGTATACAATCATAAACGAAAAACGACAAAATAACTATTCACTATTGTATTTTAAAATTGTATTGCTGTAAAATCTGTCTATTAGACAAAATCCAGTTACATATTTAAAGCCATCGTTGAAAATAGTATTAAAATACAACATAAAAACGTCATTAAAAACAAATTATTGCTGAGTCGTGTAATTTAATGACCTTTTTCCATCGAATTTGTTGTTATAACTACGGGCGAAACGTTTACGTCTGAACTTATAACGTTCCGCAATTCGTTGTTTATACAACTCAATCGTAAAACTTAGTTTCTCACTTGACAAGCCAGCATACATATTTGATAACCGCTATAAATATACCGCTAAGGTGTTATAAAGTAATAAAGTTTTCCTTGGACATTCATTTTTACCTATTGATAATTTCAATAGAAAAATAACTTGACCGACAATTAATAAAGACAGCTGTTGAATGCAATAGCCACATACAAGTGCACGACCTTCCACAATACGAATAGATATATAAATGTATAATACACTAGCATACCTGTCGCGCATTGCTGAGATACAAGCAGAAAGGAATGTCAAGGAAAACTGTTATGAAAAATTCTATATAAATTGCATCTTTTTTATTGAAAATATACTTTTTTTTATTGGAGAAAAATTTCGAAGTCCCGTTGCAATTATATTTATTTATTTTATAATTACATACCTCGATATGAACCTTGACTGTATTAAAGTTTTACAAAGAACTGAGTTTCTGAAATCAAACTGTGTATTTACCGTTTGTGGAAAAACAACTTTATCCACTCCCCAACATAGGCTACATACAAAAACGGCACCATAAATTCCTAAATAAATTTCAATTAGTATTGCTTGTATTAAAACTTAAAAATAAGTTAATTTGATTTTTTTTCAACTTTTTCTTATAGTTTATTTATTATTAAAAATAATATGTTAACTTACAAAGAATAGAGTTTATTTGTATTAAATTAAATTTTATATGTTAGTAAGTTTTGAACTCATAATTAAAGAGGTTTTCAGTTTATTGCCATTATAACTTAATATTGTATAGTAAATAAATTAATATAACGATGTAGTGAAACAGCTGTTATGAAAACTAACCTAACTATTCTATATATAAAAACTGCTATATGAAATCATGTTTCCACTTAATGTATCATCTATATACCATAGCCTGATTACCACCATCTGTCAGTTATTATTAATCCTTGGATTTCAATTTCAGTGACTGAATGCTCATTTAGAAAAGTAGTAGTATTTTCTAAATGAATTTAGAATTCAATTTAATTGAGTTTCTATATACATACACGCGCCAATTACCGAAGATAGATCTACTATGCCTGACACCTTCACGGGAATGTGCCAAAAACCGACATCAGTTGTATTTCATAACAGGACTATTACTAGCCTTAGATTAATAGTTGTTCATAGATTTGAATTACAATGAAAAATATAGACTTAGACACCACTAATGGGGCTACAAATGTGTTAAATTGTGAATTTAAAACCTAAACCATTCTCGAATCAACTTAATCACACACAGAAAACTTCATAAATAACTGTACAGCTGTTTAGGAGTTCGGTCACATACACACGGACAGAAGAAATATATATAAAGAGGAGATAAATTGATCAAATTCTCTGCCGAAAACGGAAAGAAGAGGGGAGAAGTGTGTGTGCAATAAACTTTATGTCTTAGAGCAGAAACCGATAAATGGAGTGGAAAGCGAGTTTTATTTTATTGCTACAGTTTTAGTTTAATGCTTTTGTACTTAATGGCCGAAATATTCAAATTTTCTTTTCTTTATTACTATGAATAAACCATAACGTTCTATTACGTTTCAGTAAAAAAAAAATATTTTCAAAAATAAAAATAAAGTATCTAGAGTTTTTTATTGTAAAAATTAGTTTAATGTGTTTAAAATTTATTTCATACAGTATATATATATATATATATATATATATATATATATATATATATAGGCCTATATATATATATATATATATATATATATATATATATATTTCAGTACCTGTTTCTGTCTTTCCTAACATTAAAATATTTTCCTCTGTTGACGAATTTCGGGATGGTTTAATTTTCAAAACTTAAATCGTACATTAATCGTACAAATATACACATTGTGTGTGTGTGTGTGTGTGTGTGTGTGTGTGTGTGTGTGTGTGTGTGTGTGTGTGTGTGTGTGTGTGTGTGTGTGTGTGTGTGTGTGTGTGTGTGTGTGAGTGTGTGTGTTATAGTTGTATTGGTAAAAACATTTTGCACATCTTTTTGTTTCAAAAGAACGTGACATTTTAGGAATTTGAAAGAGATGAGTTGGATTACGGATGGGATCAATGATGGAAATGAATCCTGTGTCGAGAGAGTCACGACTTGCGATTGTTAAATTCTCCGCTGAATTGCATTCTTGCCTTCGCCTGGAAATATAGTGATCGTGAACAACCCTCTACACACAGTAATAGTTGATATGATAAACAAGTTTTGTTTGACATAAGTTTATTAGAAATATTTATATGCAATTCATTCACTTAAAATAATTAATCTTTCAGAATAAACTGTAATCGATAATGTTGTTTTGGTATATTAAATTGTGTACACAAATTATATTTTAATTTTCAAAAAATATTTTTATTTAGAATTCCTAACAGAAGTGTAAATTGAAATAAAGTTTATCAAGTACGTCCTAATTTATTATAAATCTATCTTAACTCATAACAAGTAATTGTATTAGATATCTCGTATATTTATATTTAACATATCAAGAAATAACGTTATTCAATTGAATGCTATCTTACTTAACCTGGAACTAGTAAAAGCAGATCCTTATTTGTTACTTAATTTATTCAGATGAAATTTATTTAACCTTTGATTTAATTATTTCCTAATACATAGGAAATTACATTTCAAAATTATCACTTCAAGCGATGTACAAGACAGAATGACAAGTAGAGTAGTTTTGTAGTAGTTTTCTCTAAAGATGTAGTCGTAAACGAGGACTTAATAAAACGTTTTAGTGGATTGGTTTTATTAATTTATAATTAATAAGGCAGCTGTTTATATTCTACCGCCATTTGTGGCTTTCGGAATCCTTCGAGACAAGTCGTTTATTACGCTTTCTGGATTGAATATACAAGTGATTATATTTTCTATCGATTATGTCGCTCTTGGAAGTTTGATTTATATTCTTCGCCTTAAGAAATTTTACTTCTAGAATTAACATAGGAAAAATGTATTATGATAGGGAAATCATAAAACCACAGAAGTGTCTTAAACTACAAAGTTAGACCAGAGCTCTGTAAAATACATAAAAAAAGCTCTAACTATGCAGTTTTAAAAACGCATTGATTGCACCAACTCCCGGTATCAACACTCGAATATTTTGAAAATTTAGTTTCTTACTTAGGTACTAAAAATACCAATCTCAATTAGTTATTAACTGCGTATTTATTGTAAGAAATAATGATAATGACTCCTTGTATAGGCTTGCCATTTGGATGGTGATGGAGAAACAGGGTAGAGTTGCATTTACTCAGACCATTCGCTTTTCAAGGAAGCTATTGAGGCTAGCATTACTCTTTAGCTACAATATGAACTAGATGCTCATTGTCATAGCTGAGCCTACATAGCAGCAAAAAATTACCTAAACATTCTTTAGCTGTAGCCTAAGTATAGGTTAGTAAAACAGTGCCCTATGTATTACACATCCCAAACGCTTATATAATATAAATTCAATTTAATGGCGGGAATAGTGAAAATAGTTTAGGTTATGTTCTTTGTAATTCAAGTAATAGTGACGTTATTATTAAATAATTTTACTCACGACTTGCAATTCGTTGTACTTTGTCATTTAAATATTAAATGCCATCCAAGCAAATGGAAACGAACTCATCTGCAAAACGTTTGTGCTAAGATAAATTTATGTTTGTAATTAAGAATACCCTGAGGCCATGTAATATCCAACCGCCATTTTTTATACCACGTAATACACGTCTATAACCTCAACTCAGTGGGCGTCATTTTATTAGCTCACATTTTTTACAATAAGTGTCAACAACAGTGAGGCTACTTTTACTCTTTTAATTATATAACGTGTGAATGATTCCTGTGGTGCGGTCAGTATTGTTCTGGGGAGCTAGTTACAGTGAGTAGAATATTATTGAAACATTTATGTTTTTATGTAAACATTAACATTGATTTCATAATTAATATTCTTTAAAAAGTTAAGATTAGAAAATATATATGTTATTTTGCTTTGGTCTGGCATATTAGACATACCTTATATTATTAAAAGACATGTCTGTTATGTAACTAAAATTTCTATGCAATTTCTTATTTATTAATACTGTGGTAAAAAGGATACGAGATGTCTTGCCAAACACACTTAAAACAAGCCACAAAGATCCAATTGTTGTGATCATGAAACATTTCTAATACTATTTCATGTCTATTGTCTATGTTATCTGAAATATTTTTCTTTTTTAGTCACTATACAAGATTATGTATAGTAATCTGAAAAGACATGTTTTGTATCTTTTTATAGCAATAGTTTTTTCGTTTATTATTCTTTCACTTGTAAATAGCCATTTAAATAAATTTTTTATTAACTCAACTTCTTTCTCATGAAATTACATTTTATTCCTTTTCTATATTTTTTCATCCTTCCTAATCAAAAGTATTTCAGTTAAATGAGATGAGCGCATTATTCACCAAAGTTCCATCTGAATTTGTTGTGCAACTTCATATAAATTACATTTATAATATGATCCGACAATCCAAAAGAACGCTAGATTGTATAATGACACACTGGTTAATTTAGTTGAGGAATTGTTCTTATATGAAATCTTACTCTCCACACTCATGGAAAATAATCCGTTTCATATTTTAATGAAATCAGTTGACTCCACTTCTTGGTTTAAGATTTATCTTCCAACTCTTCTTAGCTTCTTTGCCTTTACCAGCCGTTATTGCAGACGGCAATCAAGATTGATTTTATATAATTTTTGTTCCACTTGATTTTTATTTTTCAGGACTCTCATATCTGACGAGATAACCTTAGTGCCTCATATAACCTATTGTTCTCCCTCATGGAAGTGCTCAATATAAGATCCTATATCCACCCGGAATTAATTCCATTTTACAATACTGCTTTGTTTGCCTCCCGAATCATTTTCTTTATTCACTTTTTAAAAAAGTTTTACTTTTTATTCTAGTTTTAAAACGACAGGTGATTTGTTATTTATCTCTACAATTATACTCGTATTTTGTCAATCTTGTATGTTACTGCACACATTGTAACCTTTATTTCATTAGTAAATTTACATTCGATTTATTTTATTTAAATCACTTTCCATTTCTTTAGTCTACGTTGCGGTATTATTTTAAATGTTTTGAGAGTCTATCACGTCAAAGACTGTTTCTTAATAAAATAAAACTTAGGCCTAATCACCTAATCTGACACCTTGCTAATTAATCAAGGTCTTATGCTTGCATCGTTTGCCGTTGTCATTTCTGCTGCGAGGGGAATGTATGAGCGATGAATTTTTGTACAAAGTTCATTCATTACCCACAATTATTCCAGACTCTCAAGACACTCTATCAGCATTCCTTAAAGCTCTTGATAGAAGTTTATTTATTATAAGTCTCTAATTTATATAATAAAAGTAACAAACAATATCTGAATTTAAAAAAAAAATTGAAAAATTATATCTGCCATAAGTGTTGAAGTTGAAGTTTGTTTATTGATAATGCATCTGCGATACATAACAAACCAGCATTTCTTCTTTACCGCTAAGCTTGTATCGAAATTGAAGATAAACAAACTTTATCTGTAGATCTGTTTATTTTGGAGACCTCTGACTTATTGGGGCGAAAAGGTTGTTGCATTTCACAGAATATACCTCGTTTAATATAAAATTCCTTTCCTTTTACTTAATATACCATTTCCAATTATGAGCATAAACGTGTTTTAATTCTATACAAAAGGCTAAACAAAATAATATTGGGAAATGTTTTTTTATTCAACCTAAATATGTTTAACATAAGGGGTTTGTGTTCAGCACACATGCATAAAAAATTTTAATATTTATAGTTTTTTAAAGTCTCATAGATTTATCAATGGTAATGAATTTAATTTTCTCTTGAGAATGAAATCGAATATTTAATTTCATGTTATTATTACAGTTATTTTATTTCATTAATTAAATAAAATAATCGGTATTTATTATGTTTAAACTTAATGTTCATAAAATATGGTTTATCAATGTATTTTACAGAGCATATCAAGTTTGTATAACGTTTTAGGGGTATTGATCATGTTACAACAAAATGGCTCCATCATTTTGGAGAATGCGATTCCTTCTTTCCGATTCCCTTCCTTATTACAGACTTTTTTACTTCGAACACTCTGACACATTTTCAGAAACAACTTCACAACCAAGTTTCTGCTGCTCCTCCTAACTGAATGAACCAGATATTTTTTAACGTTTATTCAATTGATGACCCTTCATGTATTAGAAATATGAACCTATTTCTTGCCATTGCACGTTATCGCTAGTTTTATTATTTTATTCACGTGTTAGTAGAGATTAGTCGTTGCTTTTTTGCATTCGTCACTTCCTTGGCAGGAAGTAGCACTTCTGTAAAAACTATTTACTTATATATTTCAATTAATTCCTCACACCTTACCTAGATAGGTAAGCAAAACGTGCACCAAAGAAGACACTGTATGTAGGTTGTCCAGAAAAAAGTTTTAATTGTTTTGACGGATTCTGGCTTCCCCAATTTGTTTTCCCCTGAAAAGGTCTTTATGCTAAGTTATTCGTAGTGTCCTGGTTTTGTCAGCGCCTGGATCAGGTTTCTACTCTTCACAAGTCTTAACAGTTGTCTTTAAAAACCAAAACCCGTTAACTTTTTGCTATATTTATACAATTTCTTCCCAGTGTAACATTCAAAATATTATGACCTTACATGTTTTAAATTCATTAGTTTGTAAATAATTTATCTACAATAGATTTTATTCCTCCATTACGAATTCTTGTAATCAGGTCAATTCTTTCGATTCTACATGATAAATTGTTGAACATGTTGGTCAGACTCTCACAGAATAATTATATATCTTCTAACTACACAGTCATGTATTTTGGTTTAAGTCAAAAAAACTGAAAAGGTTTTAGACCACTAATATTTATAGCTTCAGTCAATGAGGTCTAACAAAAATCTTCTAGAGAAATCGTCTTTAACGCGTTTTTAACATCGTATAATAAGAATTTTACAACATGAATATTTGTCTACAGTCACGTGAATGGATTAAATAAAATTAGGGTCCAAATAACATCGTTTCTTTCTTATGTACGAACAAATGGACTTATTATATTCAGGTCGCGTGAAGCAAAGCTACGGGGAATTATTAATGAGTTACTGCCTGTCGGCAATCGGCTAATTTATGACAGAATATTGTAAACGTCAGGAAAAGAAAGTACAATATACACTTATCTCGAATATATATATATATATATATATATATATATATATGTATATATATATATATATATATATATATATATATATATATATATATATATAATACGTTTTCTTGTTTAATAATTTAAAACAACATAGGTTATTCAAATACAAGAATATTTATTAATTTATATCCAAAGCTTTTCGTTGGCAAACAGTACCAACATCATCATATATATATATATATATATATATATATATATATATATATATATATAATACGTTTTCTTGTTTAATAATTTAAAACAACATAGGTTATTCAAATACAAGAATATTTATTAATTTATATTTCGTTGGCAAACAGTACCAACATCATCAGGAATGAAAATTACAATAATGTAAGCTATAGGCCTAAAACATATGTTTGGCCTATAGCTTACATTTTATATAATACAATAATGTTTTAGGCCTATAGCTTACATTAGTGTAATTTTCATTCCTGATGTTGGTACTGTTTGCCAACGAAAAGCTTTGGATATAAATTAATAAATATTCTTGTATTTGAATAACCTATGTTGTTTTATTATATATATATATATATATATATATATATATATATATATATATATTTGTTTGTGTGTGTGTGTTTGAGAGAAAGAAAAGAGGGGGGAGTGTGTGTGTGTGTAGGCTATATTTGTAATATTATTTAATTCCTACTATTAGTTCACACTCTCAAATTATATACATATTTATAAATCTGATTTAAATTTACAATCGTTAGTGAAATACTTTTTAATCATTCACGCAAGTTCAAAATCATTCTCTAAAACTAGTAGTGGATGCCATTTGATGTTAATACAGTATGAGTTTTCAAAATTTGAAATTATTTCATTAAATAATTTTAATAATTAATTTCTATTTTGCGCTTAATATTGGGGTTCTTTCATATGTATGTAAAACATTTACAATAATTCTAATTATTTAATGAAAAGTAACTAAAATAAACCGTTTACCTAAGGAGGAATTGACTTTAACTTCTTTCATATTACATGTGTGTGTTTTTTGATACTGACACACACACACACACACACACTCCCCCCTCTTTTCTTTCTCTCAAACACACACACACAAACAAATATATATATATATATATATATATATATATATATATATATATATATATATATATATATATATACCCTCACACACATACAGGATATGCATAGCCAGAGGTTGAAAGACTTTAATAGAAATCACAAACCTTATTTTCCATTAAATTTGACATCTAAAGAGCAATAACTATTCGTTGTCAACCAAATGATTCTGTATCCGATCCTCGAGAGCGACTAAGAATTTGTTTAATCTTAATCACCCTCAGGTCAGATCAGGCGTTAAAATGAATACCTTTGGTGGTTGTAACATAGTACTGGCCAGCGTTGGTGTAGTTCATTGTAACCTGTATCTATCAACCATTGTAACCCGCATCTATCAACCATTGTAACCTGCATCTATCAACCATTGTAGCCTGCATCTATCAACCATTGTAGCCTGCATCTATCAACCATTGTAACCTGCATCTATCAACCATTGTAACCTGCATCTATCAACCATTGTAACCTGCATCTATCAACCATTGTAACTTGCATCTATCAACCATTGTAGCCTGCATCTATCAACCATTGTAGCCTGCATCTATCAATCATTGTAACCTGCATCTATCAACCATTGTAACCTGCATCTATCAACCATTGTAACCTGCATCTATCAACCATTGTAACCTGCATCTATCAACCATTGTAGCCTGCATCTATCAACCATTGTAACCTGCATCTATCAACCATTGTAGCCTGCATCTATCAACCATTGTAGCCTGCATCTATCAATCATTGTAACCTGCATCTATCAACCATTGTAACCTGCATCTATCAACCATTGTAACCTGCATCTATCAATCATTGTAACCTGCATCTATCAACCATTGTAGCCTGCATCTATCAACCATTGTAACCTGCATCTATCAACCATTGTAACCTGCATCTATCAATCATTGTAACCTGCATCTATCAACCATTGTAACCTGCATCTATCAACCATTGTAGCCTGCATCTATCAATCATTGTAACCTGCATCTATCAACCATTGTAACCTGCATCTATCAACCATTGTAACCTGCATCTATCAACCATTGTAACGGCATAAAAGGATTCGTTATTATTAGTTGAGAAGAGTTTACGTTTTTTGAATATCAAGACATAATAATGCTACGTCTGTCTGAAAATAACACTGGGGAAAGATATGAGTCATATTAAACAGTGACGTGTTTAGTTTTTAAAAATACAGACTTTAGGAAAATATATGTGTGCAAAAGAAATTGTATTGCTGAACCATTTTTGGCATTAGGTTAAAAGACAGTAAATCACATGTTCAGAGAATCTGTCAACCTGTAACTTTAGTTAGAATAATAACGGCTTCATTGGTCCATAGAGAGGGTAGTTAGATTGGACATTCAAAAGATCTTTGACAAGATTATAGTATCGTAGGAATCCAAGTCAATGTAGTGTTCAAGTTGGAACTCCTCAATAAGTCCCACGCATTCTATTGGAGACATTCGACGTATTATTTAATTTATCAATGACATTTAGACAGCTGATATCAATAACATGATTTTACATAAAGCTTATTTAGTGTGGTGAAGTTCATGTAAACGATTGATCTAATTTTTTTTATTTTGAGATTTGGTGTGCATGAGCCAATACATACAAGTGTTTTCCAAATCTCGTCAATTTTAATCCTTAATTCGAAAGTTAAATGAATATCTCTCTCAATAAATGTATAAATCAATCTTAATATTAATATAAAAGAATCTAAATTTTTAAAATCAATACAAACATATCGATCGAAATTCTAAATATTTTAAAAGAAAAGCATTTCTCAAAGATCTTATAGAAAGATCAGTATTATTTTTATTAATAATAAGTTTTAAATTATTTTACAATTTCAAAACTTACCAAATTTCGTGTTTTTTATCTTCACTTTTTCACAAATCGATCTTGGTGCAACAGTATGTTTATAAATACAATTAATTAAAATGGATTATAACGATGAAATAAATAATTGATTAATGTAAAGAACTTTTTAACCAATTGTATTACTTTATTTTTTAATAAAATTATTGTAAATTACAATTATTTATAATTAATTATGACACTGAATATTATAAGACTATTTATATTTCGAGATTAGAGGACAAGGTATTATTCGAAAAAAATAATAATAACATTCAAGAATAAAGACACACTTTGTAACCGAAAAGCTCTTATATGCACATTTCTTTTTTTTCGAACACATATGATTATTAAAGATCATGCTTGTTTCAACAATAAAACTATATGTATAATAGAGGAGTCCCGGCAAGCTGGCCTGAGCAACCGGGCGGGTCCACAGGTGGCGGATAGTGGGACGGCCTACAGAAATGTAGGTTACCTGTGAATAAGGATTCCGGAGGGTTTCTGAATATGCAGGCCTGGACCAAGGCTATGGTTCAAAGGTGAGGAATTATCCCTCCTCGTCAGTCAACCGGTTGGGCTTGGTAGAAATAACCGAGTGCTCTGACCGGGGAGACTGGGGTAGTTGGGAATTAAGTCCTCACAATGCTACTCTCACCTCCCGGGTGAACCAAGGGCAATGCGACAGTGAAGTAGGGGCGGGAAACTGCCCAAACGACACAGTTGTAAAAAAGAGAGTAAAGCAGGCTGTTCATCTGAGCAGTTAATAATGTCCTGAACTTGGGGTGTGCTTCAAGGTCAGTGACTGAATACCCAATCCAAGGTGGAAGGCATCGTGCCGAAGGATGAATGACTGCAGGGTATAAAATGCAGTCCCAAACGATCCCCTTGAGGAACCAGACAAAACCTCATTGTATGTTGTCTTGCCAGGGCAGTGGGGGCTCTGCTCTGGTCGACCGTTATTTCCCCCATACTCGTGGGACTTTAATGGACCAAGTAAGTATAAGAATTAATTTCGAGACTGCACAGACAGTGGGAGCCAATGAGACGGCAAACCGTGAGTCTGTAGCAGATGTGTCAACGGCAACCATCACTGGGGGTGCGGGGGCGGCTGTCAAGCTGCCGACTGCAGAAACCGGTGAAGTGGCTGTAGAGTTGAGCTCGATGTCTAGTCCTGGGGCTGCTCTGCGGACCCAGGCGACTGCAAATTAAGCAGAACAATGATCAAGATCCTCCAAGTGAACCTACAGCATAGCAGGGCGGCGAGTGCTGTCGTGTGTAGGATGCTGGACAGGGGAGAGGTGGACTTGGTGCTCATCCAGGAACCATGGATTTCTGGAGGAAAAATATGCGGGCTGGCGACATCTGGAGGTAAGTTGTTGTATGATAAGGACTCCGGTGTTCCCAGGACGTGTATCCTGGTTAGGAGGGGGTTGTGTGCTTTTGTACTAACGAACTTCTGTTGCAGGGATTTGTTAGCAGTGACGGTGGAGCTGCGGGCGGAGGGGGGGATGAAGAGGCTGAACCTGGCCACGGCATATCTCCCCTTTGACTGCGCGGGGGCTCTGCCAACACAAGAGCTGAGGAGCCTGGTCGAGCACTGCGAGGCTGTGGATGAGGAGCTGCTGGTGGGGATGGATGCTAACTCCCATCACACTTCGTGGGGTAGTACAGGTACAAACACTAGAGGTGAGGAACTTTTAGCTTATCTTAGCTCTAAGAATCTACTAGTCCTAAATCAGGGGGAAGAGCCGACGTTTGTCACTAGGGCCAGACAGGAGGTCCTGGACATTACAGTGGCATCGAACCAGATGGCTAGGTATGTACTAAATTGGCATGTGTCGGATGAACCATCTTCTTCTGATCACAGACATATTAGGTATGATATCTCTCTAAATCCAGATATGCTTCGCCCAACCAGGGATCCAAGAAGAACAGACTGGGACTCCTACAGGAGGGACCTGGGTGTTCGGATTGAGGAGGCTGGATTGGAGTATGGTGGGAGGAGAGAGCTAGAAGACTCTGCCACATTGGTTGGGGAGGCTATAATAGAATCCTTTACCGATAACTGCCCTCTCAGTGAGGGGAGGAAAGTAGGGGATCCGTCATGGTGGAACAAGAAGCTAGCCAAACTTCGGAAGACCACCAGGAGACTCTTTAATAGAGCAAAAAAGAACGGGGAGTGGGACCTGTATAGGAAAACACTAACCGAATACAACAGGGCAATTAGAGAAGCGCGCAGAAAGTCCTGGAAGGAGTTTTGTCATGAGATTGACAAAACTCGGGAAGGGGCACGACTGTATAAAGTGCTCTCTAAGGACCCAGTTAACCCGGTGGGGATGCTAAGAACCCCACTGGGAAATATAACAAAAACTGCAGGGGAAACTGTGGAAGAATTAATCAGGACACATTTCCCTTCCAGTACCCTGAGGAAACTTGGGGGAGCAGACACTGAACCGGTTACCAAACTCTCCACAAGACGTGGTAAGAGGGAGGACTGGGAAGTGGCAAGGAGGATAGTAACTCCACAAAGGGTAAGATGGGCTATTGGCACTTTTAAACCCTACAAATCTCCAGGTCCAGATGGGATCTATCCTGTGCTGCTGCAGCAGGGAATGGATATGCTGGTGCTGGTACTTACTAAATTATACAGGCTAAGCATTGCTCTAGGGCATGTGCCGGCAGCCTGGAAATCTAGTAAGGTGGTCTTTATACCTAAGCCCACCGGTAACCAATCGGAAGGGAAAGGATACAGACCTATCACACTCATGTCCTTTGTTCTCAAGGGACTTGAAAAACTGGTTGATAGGCATATTAGGGGGGGGGGGTGCTTTGGCTATCAAACCACTGCATTGGAACCAGTATGCTTACCAACCGGGGAAATCTTGCGAGGGAGCTCTCCATCAAGTGGTTGGTAGGATTGAGCAAATGATCGCTAAGAAAGGTTGTGCCATAGGTGCCTTCCTCGACATTGAAGGGGCTTTCAATAACCCCTCAGTGGAGACGATGGTAAGTGGTGCAAGACGTCATGGAGTGGATGCGACCACGTGTGGTTGGATAAGTTCCATGTTAACAAACAGAAGCATTTCTGTAGAGGTGGCAGGGGAGGTCAGAAGGGCGGAGACAAGTCTGGGCTGTGCACAGGGGGGGGGGTTCTCTCTCCTCTGTTGTGGTGCCTAGTGGTTGACAACCTTATTGAACTCCTGAATGAACAGGGGTACTTCTGTCTAGGATATGCGGACGACATAGTTGTCCTGATCCTGGGCAGATTCCCTGATACAGTCCTTGAGGTAATCAGAAATCCTCTACGACTGATTGAAGAGTGGTGTAAAAAGGAGAACCTTAGGGTAAATCCAAAAAAGACTGCTCTCATTAACTTCACCAGACAGCGAAAAGATCTGACGACCAGGATGCCCCGCTTGTTTGGTGAATACCTTGAGTTTGTGGGGGAGGTGAAGTACCTGGGAGTTACTCTGGACAGGAAACTCACCTGGAATCCACATCTTGAGAGGACAGTTAACAGGGCCAAAAGGGCACTGATGACTGTGAGAAGAATGGTGGGTAAGAAATGGGGACTGAAGCCATCAATGATGCACTGGATGTATCTGAGGGTGATAAGACCTATGATTACCTATGGAGCTCTGGTGTGGTGGACAAAGGCCAACCAGGCACAGACAAGAGCTAAACTGAGCTCTATCCAGAGATTGGCCTGTCTGTGCACACTGGGAGCGATGTCAACTACACCAGGTGCAGCAATGGAAGTAATGCTTAACCTCCCTCCCCTTGAGCTTGTCCTTAGGGGAGAGGCGAGGCTAGCTTCATGGAGATTGCGCAACTCGAGCAACTGGGCTAACCTCCCAGATGTCTCGGGACATATGAGTATCGAGTGCGTGGTCAAAGAACCCGTCTTGGAAATGGGCAGCGACCACATTACTCGAATGTTTGCACCTGACCAGGTCCACCAAACTGTGATGGAATGGTCAGGGACATTAACATCGGGAGCTCAGATGTGGTACACAGATGGCTCCAAGATGGACTTCGGCACTGGAGCGGGGGTGTATTGTAAAAACCCAAGTGTAGAACTAGTTTTTTCCTTGGGGAGGCATACCTCTGTCTTTTGGGCCGAAATATATGCTATAAATGCCTGTCTGGGAGAGATAGCGAGAAGGGAAACACATGGGGCCCGGATTGCTATTTTCTCCGACAGTCAGGCAGCAATTAAGGCACTAAACGGACACGTGGTCACCTCGGCCATAGTCAGGGAGTGCCTAATTAACCTACAAGCTCTGGCAAGGCACAATCAAGTCAAGATTGGTTGGGTGCCAGGGCATAGGGGAATACTTGGAAATGAAGCCGCAGATGCGCTGGCCAGGGAGGGGTCCTCGACTCCCCTGATTGGACCGGAACCTGCGGTGGGTATTTCCAAATCCATGGTCAGGATGACAGTGCGAAGGTGGATGGCTGAAAGACACTGTGAGCACTGGATCAGGGCCGAAGGGATGAGGCACAGTAAGCTAACCCTTAGGAGACCTTCCTTGGGGCTGCAGAAGAGTCTCATCTATCTGTCTAGGCAGGAATTAAGGATAGCCACAGGACTACTCACGGGACACTGTGGACTAAGGAAACATTTGCATAAAATGGGTATCTACAAGGATGAACCAGTGTGCAGATTGTGCGGGCAGGAACAGGAGACTGCCACACACATTATTTACAGATGTGGAGTACTTGCTGAGAGGCGCTTCAACCTCTTTGGTGATGGAACGGCTTTGGTGGATGCTGAAGGTAAAACTCTAGTCAGGAAACTCCTAAACCTGGTAAGAGGGAAGGGGTTATTTGACTAGATCAGGGAGGTAAGTACAATATACCTTAAGGTAGCAGTGCTTCGGGCAATTCAAACCCGCTCCCAAGATATAATAAAAAAAAAAAAAAAAAAAAAAAATGATAGAGGAGTGGCTCAAAGATAATAACCTTGAGGAATCTACTATTAAAGAATATCTCCTCCTTTTGAACCTTAGCATGAGTCAGAATAGTTTCCAGTGTAACAATAAGTTTTACAAGCAGGAAAACGGTACCACAATGGGAAACCCTCTGTTTAGTTTCTTGGCAAATTTCTTTATGAGCAGGTTTGAGACTAAAGCTAAAGAGACCATGAAATTTTTCCAAGTGTCTGGATCCGGTATTTGGATGATGTGTATGTTATTTCTGATGGAAAGAAAAACCTTGATGAATTTTGTCCAGAACTTTATGGATTTTTTCCTTCGATAGAGTTCACCACTGAGGTAGAAGAGAAAAGTAGCATTTTTTTCTTGATGTAATGGTGACGAGAGCAAACGGTAAGCTTTCTTTTGATGTTTATAGGAAGCCTACGCAAAGTTTCAGGTGCATCACATACGATTCACACCACCCTAAAGAACACAAATTAGCGGCATTTCGTAGTATGGTACACCGTTTAGTTCATTTCCCATTATCAAGAGAAAACTATTTGAAAGAACTAAATATGATATATGGAATAGCTGAACTTAACTATTCGGGTTTGATCTGGTACGAAGTATCATAAAGCCAAATTAAAGAAAAACAGATTCTCTAGAACAACCTTACTCACGGACAAACCAGAAAACAACTGGGTTAGGGTGGCTTACAACCCTCCGCTATATAGCGTTGCCAAGAAGTGTCTCATGAAGTATGGAAGACTTCGAGTCTAGGCGGCTTCAGGATGGAGTTTGGGTAAAATGCTTGGATCTCTGCAGGACTTCAAAGATAACTATAAGAAATCGGGGGGTTTACAGCATTAAATATAAGATGTGAGATGCATTGTATATTGACCGAACTCGTAGGAGTATTAAGACAAGAAGACAGGAGCACTTTGCTCATTTTAAAAATAACAAGCCGGAACACTCAGCGATGGCCAAGCATTGCCTGGACAACCAGCATTACTTTGCGTCTGACCATCCTAAGTTGAAGCAAGTCACGAGGTACAATACTATTGATGCTGGGGAGACATGGTATATCAATAAATTTCAAAATGTCTCAGTAAACAATGAGTCGGGACAAGTCCAGGGTTCATCCCTTCTAAATCCAAATTCTGTGTTGTTCCGCTAAGCATGTGATTCATTAACCGTTTTTTTTTCAGATATAATAAGTGTTTAATTAGTAGCTACGGCTACCTTTTAAAAATGTTAAAATATGTGTAACTGTTGATGTTTGTTTATTTATCTTGACTCTGTTTTTAGTTTAAATTTTGCATAAACTGATTTTTTTAGTGAATTGTTTATAGCGTGTATTTTTATATAATATATGATTGTTATTTTTAACTGTGTAAACTTTGTTTGTAATTTGATTATTGACGATAGTGTGAAATAAGGGGGGGAATAAAAGAACAAAATATTAATAATAATAGCAGTTATTTAAAATATATACCTCTCCTAAGTAAGAAGTGTTGTACTATGTAATAGATTAATTTTATTGCTTGACTTTGTATTTCTATTTTGTTTGTTTTATTTGGCTGTATGATAGCTTGACAATTTGTTAGTAGCAGCCAAGCATTGAGGAAGGCGACATCGTCGCCGAAACTAGTTTGTTGTGTGTGTGTTTATTAAAAACTAATTTTTTGTGAGAGTTTGAGTGCACTATTTTGACTTTTACCTTTGGTAATAAATTAAGTGTTAGAATTAGGAAGTGTATACATAAATGTTTTTTCGATTGTAAATTGATTTCGAAAGTTAAGCTTAGGAATTGTATTTTAAAATATTTATAAGTTATATACTTAGTAAACAATTACATTGAAAAACTTTAAACTCATATACTAAACAAAACACTTTGTATTCTATTTTATAAAATAATATCATATAGAAAATGAAATAAATCATGCAGTCGACTTTGAACGTTTTGAATTTTATAAATATTTTTAAAAGGATTTCCCTTCTTTAAGAGGGGTGAGTGAATGTTGTTATTTCGAATTGTAAGATAATTATAAAAATTTCTCGTTTCCATCTTTCAAAAGCTTCCCTTTTATTAAAATGTCAAATAAATATGTCTAAACATCTTAAGTATCCCAGGAAATATTTATTTCCTTTTCAGTATTAAATTCTAACGAACTTGTTCTTAAAACTGTAAAGGCAAATTTAGAAACTCGACCATATATGTCTAGTCGTATCGTGTAAATTCTTATAAAAGTCATTTAAAGGAACGTCTTTCAAACTGAAAAATATTGTCTACAATCAATTTTAAAGCTCTTTTTCAAAGTGAGTTTAAATAATGAAATACCCAAATATTGATTTACATAAATAATTATTGAATTATTCTACGGATACGTTACACCAAGTTAGTTATATTATAGGGAGCAAGTGGGAATTTACTAGTGACGCCAAAATTAACCCGGACACAAGGTAAAATTGTTTTGAGTGGCTGTGGTTCAGCTTTGCATTTAATGTTATTGCAGAAGCTTCTACAATGACTGTTCCTTAACGCATGACCTTGGTAAACGGACAAGAAGTAAGCCTCGTACTCATCTTACCTAAGATGTTCTCCTACACATGATACGCGAAAACAAGATATTTCATACAAGGACAAGTCAAAAAATAACGTCCATTTAAAATGTTAACATCTATAGTTAGATCAATACATACGTTTTTAGACAGAATTTTGCCTTCTGCATAAGGTAACAAACATAGTTGCTTGAGTATAATACAAAATGTATTATAAATTATCGTTAGAATATATTAGAGACAAATAGGCTTTCCTGATTGGGGAAACTGGTACCGTGTTCTTCAAGTAGTGTCTATCTAAAAATGGCTGTCCTATTTGGGCCACGATCTAAAGTAGGCACGACGAAAAAAACACTATGCGGACTTTTCCTTCTTAGGTTACACCAAGTTAGTTATATTATAGGGAGCAAGTGGGCTTTTACTAGTACAAACAAAATCTAAGCACAACATAATCTTTAGCATATTTAATGATATTCTGGAAATGAAAGAGTAATTGAATAAGAATCAATATTATCTATTTGTTCAGGCACAGTAAGTCAATAAAATTATCTGTATGAACGTAGTACAATTTGTATATGAGTAGTCTTAATGTAGGAACAGAATAAGTTAGAAGTGTGCTAAGTTAGTTTTGAAAATGCCGACAATGCTAATCGACGAAAAGCTTAAACTTTATAATAAAATAAAAAAAAAGTTTTATTCTTGTATGAAAGTGGTTTTATTAAACATATACATTTTATCAAGAAAATTTCATCTTAAAAATACATACAATATATATATATATATATATATATATATATATATATGTGTGTGTGTGTGTGTATGTGTGTGTGTGTGTGTGTGTGTGTGTGTGTGTGTGTGTGTGTGTGTGTGTGTGTGTGTGTGTGTGTGTGTGTGTGTGTGTGTGTGTGTGTGTAGGCTATATTTGTAATATTATTTAATTCCTGCTATTAGTGCACACTCTCCAATTATATACATATTTATAACTCTGGTTTAAATTTACAATCGTTAGTGAAATACTTTTTTTTACTTTTTATTCATTCACTTAAGTTCACTAGGCAAAACTAACTCGATTAAACGTGTTTTGAGTGGCTGTGGTTCAGTTTTGCATTTAATGTCATTGCAGTAGCTTCTGCAAGGACTGTTCCTTAACGGATGACTTAGGTCAACAAGAAGTAGGCCCTACTCATCTTACCTAAAAGGTTCTCCTACACATGATTCGTGGAAACAAGATACTGCATACAGGAACAAGTAGCTGGGTTAGTTATCCTTGTAAGAAATTATTGTATGTAAGAAAGATAAAATAACGTAAGAAAACTTGACAATATTAGTCAATCACTAATAAATTAAGTGTTAGAATTAAGAAGAGTATATAAATGTATTTTCGATTGTAAATTGATTTCGCAAGTTAAGCTTAGGAATTAAATATTAAAATATTTATAATTTATATACTTAGCAAACAATTATAATGAAAAACTTTAAATCATATACTGAACAAAACACTTTGTAATCTATTTTATAAAATAATTTTATATAGAATTATGAAACAAAACTTGTTTTGTATGAAAACATCATGTAGTCGATTTTGAACATTATGAATTTTATAAATATTTTCAAAAGGCTTTCCAGTCTTTAAAAATGCGAGTGAACTTTGTTTTTTCGAATTGTAAGGTAATCATCAAAATTGTTCGTTTCCATCTTTTATTAAAATGTCAAATAAATATGTCTAAATATCTTAAGTATCCCAGGATATATTTATTTATTTTCAGATTTAATTCCAACGAACTTGTTAAACTGTAAAGGCAAATTTAGAAACTCGACCATATATTCCTAGTCGTATCGTGTAAATTTGTATTAAAGTAATTTAAAGGAACGTCTTTCAAAATAAAAACTATTGTCTTCAATAATTTTTAAAGTTATATTGTTGATATGAACCTTTTATTTGTAGTAGGGAACAATGTAGATGTAACTACCAGTATATGGTCCGGAGACTGTATCTGAGTTTCTACCTCCTTACATCAGATATGAGGAAAGTTTATAATTAAGTTTGGGAAATGACGTTCGTTTGGTATTAGGATATGGTTCAGAACTACGCCCACATGAGAAAGTTACTTCTCTAAAGTATGTCCAAAATTAGCTTAGATCTGTGAATGAAGTGAACTATAAGACACAACTTCCTTAAAAGGGCAAAACATGGTCTTATACTAAAACAAGTAGTATATATTTTTTTAAAGTCGATTCCTACTTAAGTCAAAAAAGTAAATTCTTATTTTAGTTTATTTTTATTTTATAATTACAATTATTGTAAATATATATATATATATATATATATATATATATATAATTAATAAATTAAAAATATTTCAAAAACAAGAATACTTTTAATGAATATATTTATTCAAAGCTTTTCGCTGATAAAATAGTACCAGCATCTTCAGGAAAATAAAATATTTTTACAAAACGTAATATATATATATATATATATATATATATATATATATATATATATATATATATATATATATATACCTATATATATATATATATATATATATATATATATATATATATATATATTTATATTTATATATATACATTTATTTATATATTTTATTTATGACCCATATATTTAAATGTCAGAATAACAATTTCCAGTGACAAAATAGAAAGCGAATTTCATTTCAATTTTCCATTTTCGTTTCTATGAATGGTATTGGACTGTTATTTTTGTTTGTTACTACTCATACGCTTTTTTATTTTCGTCGCTTGCATTACGTATATTTTCTTTTCGCTTTCCATTCGCATTGACCGTTTGTGTAGCAAGGTTCGATACCGTTTATCCAATTTGTTTGTATGTTTTATTCTTTTCATACATTTGTATTCCTAGAGCATTATTTATGATGTTGTGTGGTAACCATGGCAACAATTTAAAGTTGTGCAATAGATATTTCGACTACAACTAGATAGGAGTAAAAGAAAAATTCATATAAATCTCTGAGAAATCAATTTCTAGCTATGGGAAAATTGGCTCAGTGCCAAAGCGCTAGACTTTGAACATAACGTTATTCAATTCGAACCCGATCTAGACCCCACATTTTTATAACATAATTATCGAAGAAATATTTGAAAAAAACTGTATTAACATCAATTGTCATCTGCTATAAGTTGTTTAAAAAATTTATTTGAACCTGATTGGAAGAATAAAAACGTATTTCATTAACGATTGAAAATTTGTACAAGATATAATTCAGGAGAGTGAGAGGTAATAGAATTATTTAAAATCACAAAGTAAATGCGTATACTTGTCGTATATATAAGACAAGATTTGGTATTTTAATTCTTAATGATAAGCTATTATAAATAAATAATATTCGAGCTGGCTTGTGAGTGAAAGTTATAATTAAAGAATAAAAATATGGTAAAACTCACAAATATATACAACTCATTATATTTGTGAGTTGTACCATATTTTTATTCTTTAATAATAAGTTATTAGATGATTAAAATGTTGTTTTACTGTTATTATCAAATCACTGAAATACGTTTTATATTCAGTGCTATATAGTAGTTGATTTTATTGTTTTATATACAATTGTAAAAAATAACGTCCATTTAAAATGTTAACATCTATAGTTAGATCAATACACACGTTTTTAGACAGAATTTTGTCTTCTGCATAAGGTAACAAACATAGTTGCTTGAGTATAATACAAAAAGTATTGTAAATTATCGTTAGAATATATTAGAGACGATAGGCTTTCCTGATTGGGGAAACTGGTACCGTGTTCTCCAAGTAGTGTCTATCTAAAAATGGCTTTCCTATTTGGGCCACGACCTAAAGTAGGCACGACGAAAAAAACACTATGCGCACTTTGCCTTCTTAGGTTACACCAAGTTAGTTATATTATAGGAAGCAAGTGGGATTTTACTAGTGAAGCCAAAACTAACCCGAATAGATGTGTTTTGAGTTTCTGTGGTTCAGCTTTGCATTTAATGTTACTGCAGTAGCTTCTGCAAGAACTGTTCCTTAACGGATGACTTAGGTCAACAAGAAGTAGGCCTCGTACTCATCTTACCTAGAAGGTTCTCCTACACATGATTCGTGGAAACAAGATACTGCATACAGGAACAAGTAGCTGGGTTAGTTATCCTTGTAAGAAATTATTTTATGGAAGAAAGATAAAATAAAGTTCGTGTTTGGAAAGGTTAGTCCTAAACATTCTCGAATGAACTGCAGCAGATTTGAAAGTAAGTATGATGTACTCAGTAAGCGTTCGTAAAGAATTAATGTTTTAGAAGATGGAATAGTAAGCTCCAAACCTTAAACACGAGTGAGCCTAAGAATCTAGAGATATCAATTTACACTATTAAGTAGCTTTCAATAAGACGTCTTATCTATATATCTTTGACGAAGGAAGTAATAGCTTACTTTAAACAACTGGCATCACTTAATGAGGCTTTCTTGTTTCAAGCTAAGTTTATTTAATGGGTCGTTCACCCCTATACGTAAACGTAAAACGTATAGATTGATATTTTGAAAAATAATAAAAAATGAATTATCTTATAAAGATGTAAAACGATGTGTTTCCAAGAAATATATATTCCAAAAGCATAGATCGTGGCGATAAATGAAAAATGGATGATCATCAGTCTCAGCTGAATGAAGCATGCACAGATGAAACCACAGGGTATAGTGCAGACCAAGTAACCGTGCACCTGTCCTTTAGAGATCGCAGTAGGCGAGACGTGAGGTAGGTAAATTAACACATTCAGCACGGCGGCGATATTGGTGATCTTATCAAACTACTGTCTGTTTTTTCGTTAACTTCCACCTCTGACGGCAGTGGAACGCTATGCGGGTTGCATAGCTTGTTGTAGCATCTAATTACCGTGCCCGTTGTTTTCATCTCAAAAATTTTCTATATAAAATTCTAAAATATACAGTCGTATTGAGGACATCAAAAAGTGTATTAGACATTAAAATATTGTTTTGTTTATCGAGTCACAATTAAAAAAAAGAAATACAAATGATAAAATACTGTATGACAAATAGTAAAACAATAAAAAAGACAGTGAAAAAAAGATAATTTACATACAAATCTAAAGTACCTACTACTAAAATACACTACATACTAAAATTAACCACTCAACTTTTAACTGGGACTGTTTTTTCTGTTCATGTCATGAGTTTCACAAAGCGATAGAGATAGATAATGTAAACTCAGACATAGATAATGCATATGTAACGTCCGAGACTATTTATAGCCGAGATTAGCATATGTTTACTACAATCTTATGATGACACATTAGGTTTTCGGGAGTCCAAGCATTTTGTCGATAACTCATATTTACAATAGTCTGTTCCCACCTCGAGTCGGTTCATTCACTCTAATAGGACAGTTATCGTTTATTCTTGCGTTAGTTCAGAAAGCTTAGTTTATCTTTATGATAGTTGTTTTTATCGGATATTTTGCAGCATTAGTAGTTCAAACTAAAAAGAAAACATTAAAATATAAAAGTTAAACCAAATTAAATCTGTTCATAAAACTCCCTGCAGCATTGTTTCAGTTGAAGCATCAAAAGTTAACTAGGGATTGTCGGATTTAAAAACGACTCAGGCTCAATGTTCTACAAACTCTTCTGAAGCACTGACGTAAATTCAAACCTTTGTACAAACACGTATCGACACTAGAGGAGTTTCAATTAAACTGGGAGGGAGCGCTTTAGGAATTAAATACTTTCCTATATATATGATAAGGACCGTTAAAACACTAACTTGCTTGAGACGGTCAATATTAAATAAATTCGGTATAAAATTAGCTCCGTATGAAATGAAAAACAATTTTGAAATATGTGTAGACAGACGCTGATGACGTATAAACAATCTAAATATGAAACATGTTTTAAGAAACGGTAGTACACGAGAAATATACACAAGGCCAAGCGCACGGTTACCTGCTCTGCACTATACAACAACGGCTGTGTTAGGTAATATATTATTATTAGAGGAACACTTATTTCACTAGATGCTGGAACAGAGACAAATTAATGTTCTCTCAAATGACTATTTTGTTTTATTTAAAAAGAGATACAAAAATCCACCATGAAAAGATGTGATAAATAAGCTTTCGGAAGTATCATTGGTCCTGATAGTTTACATCCTTTCTGCATGTGGAACTAAGGAATTGACGCGAGGAATCAATCAATGATTTCGTGTGATGGTATTGTCTGTTAATACCCTCTACAGTCTTACCGTTCCATACCACGAGTCGGAAATAAGTTAAAACCTACTATAGATCCAATTCCTACGATCCTCACTAGTGCACGTTCTTTATGGTAAAGGAGGTGGGAAGGTGTTGTTTTACTAGAATAAGGGGAAAGTAGAGAAGCAGCTTGTTATTACAGTGGGAACGTGTTAGACAATTTGACGTCATTTATGTAAACCTCAATTAAATTTTAACACTTAGCCATAAGATCCTTATTTATTATTAGTGTTTTTAAGCAATCCAACTCTTATAATAGTATTTTACTATTTTTTTAACGCTCCTGAATTAATTAGTCAAATAAATACACAAGATGAATTTTAAAATTCAATGAAATATTTATTAAACCACATTTTCAAGCTACAAAGAATCTTAGGGAGACAAGTAGCAATTCCTTTTAAAAAGGTGATGGTACTTAGTACTTGAGGAATAATGTAGGAAAGCGTAGGAGTTATGACATTTGACCTTTTCAAACGGGACACTTGATTCTTAAATGTGAAGACTTTGTTTTTATACAAAAGCACTTTCAGGGTCTATAAGAGCAACAAACAAATTTCCGAAAAGTTACTGTAATTCAAGAAAATATATTTATTTGGATCGATAATGAAATGCTTTTCCTTCATATAAATCGTCATACGAGTACCTGAAAACAAGCATTCTAAAAATATTTTATTTATAGGTTAATATTATTAACTATTTGTTTAGACATATTATCATTATATTTAACAATAATAAAATATGAGATAGACTATTTATATAATATTTATTAACAAACTGAATTATTTTCAAACTGTTCGGAACTCGAATTTTGATAATGGTATAAATCAACTATGGCATAATGTTTAATTTAAGTAAATGAAACCTCAATACCACAAATAGCTTTTTCCTACATTTAAAACCTTATGTACATTTCAATTGCACTGCAATCATACTATAGTTGTTCTGTAAAATACCTCTGAGGAGGATTGCTATGCAACTGAAATATACATAAAGTTTTACATAGTTTTAAATGAGTTATTTGCGGTATAGAGGTTACATTTATTTAAATCGAATGTTGATGTGTGAAAAAATATTTTAAATCTTTAAACTTTACTGATTTAGACGACTAAAATTAACTACAAAATATATATAGGAAGGAAACTGTTTTAGCTACATTAAAATAACTACTATGCTTCAACTATAAATTCATTAGTATCTAGGCCAAGCCACTCTTTTCATTAAAGAAATATTCAATGAGGGAAGTAAAAAAGAGGTACGTTAAATGTATTTTTTAACAAACATAAATCTTAACTTCTACGCAAAGCGTTCGCTATACTTTGTCACAAGTGGTACTGTAATCATAAATTATAGGAGCTTTCTGTTGTTGTGAGGTTTCGCAAACGATTTATAATTTTGTTTCTCTGTGGATTATAAGATCAGAACTGTAAATCTCTGACAGTAGAAGCAATGACGTAGCCAAGGGGAGGGGGTCCAAGTGCTTCAAAACGACCTTCCCTGAATGTTTTTTAAACAAAATTATGAGAGAATTGAAAAAGAATTTCTTTTTTCCCTACCGTTGTTAATTCTACATAAACAGTATAACATTTTACATTTTAGCTTACTGCTCCTCACTGGAAGATGTTAACTCCATACAGTAACTCCCCACTTCCCCTCGACTCAACTATCATAGAAGCAGATGACAACTATATTTATGTATTTATTTAATATTTATTACTAATAATAATATTTGCTTGATAACTAAATTCTTTGTTTTTATTTGCAAACAAATAATAATAACTGTATTAAAAGGTTTTATAATGAAGAGTTAACATTATAACAAAAATCCTCCCTTACCAAAATACTACGGGAGTTATCAAATTAGAAAGGATATTGAAAATGAGCAAATTAATCTTAATTATCAACTTGAATCACAATACTCCTTTAGTAATAGTATTATGGAAGAGTTAAATAAAATTTTTAACATAGTTGACGAAAACTTTGTAGAATTAAAGAATAAATTAAGTATTGTAAATCGTAATGTAAATGACTTTGTTGAATTAGAAAACCCGTTTGAAGTTAATTGTAAACTAGATTCTGAAAACAATAGTATATTTTATAAGCTTACCTATTGTACAAAAGACTCATTTTAACTTGTATAAATTACATTCTATACCCATAAAATATGAAACAGTTTATGTAACAATTACACCAAAAATAAGGTACATGTTAGTGTCTAATTCTGTAATTTTAAATGTAGACAGTGAATGTAATGGTAAAATAGATTCTTGATACTTTTTCTCATTTGACCTTTAATGCACCACTAATTAGACTGTGAAATTTCCATCATCAAAAACAATAACGCCTACAATGGTGAGTATATTGCATTGGAAGTCACGGATAACCTAATTAACTGGAGATCCCAAAAATCAACCTTCACCTGGCGACCTTCCCCAATAAAGAGGACTTCAACAGATGCCGAAACTTCGCCACCGCCCCCTGAAATTTTATTTAGGGATGGAGGAGTTATGTGAACTTTACTAAATAAAATGCGTACTAGGATAATTCCTGCTTACGCAGCTTTTCTATTGTGCAGGTGGTGAGACTGTTTTAAGTTTAGTGTGTAAGTCGCCTCTATATCGAACAGACGTTTTCCACTCCAGCTGAATGTACATCAGTTGTATTTGTTTTTGTTAAGCTAAATTATTGTAATCATTTCAAAATTAAATGTTTCGTAATTAAAGAAAGGTTTGTAAAATTAAAATAATTTTTAAAAACCTTTCAAGCTTAATAAAACACGTAACTTATATATATATATATATATATATATATATATATATATATATATATATATATAATATAATAATATTTATTTAAAATATTTGTTATTCATCCAATCTAGTTAAAATAGATTTTATTAAACCTGTAGTAGATGACAATTGATGTTAATACAGTTTAACAAATATTTATTCATCAATTTAATTTTTAAAAATTTCTCGGTCGGATTCGAACTGAATGACTCCATATTTGAAATCTAGCACTTTGTTACTGGATAAACTTTTCCATAGCTAGAATTCAGTTCCTTAAAGATGTTAATGAAATTATAAAAGAAAGGTCCCTTGCAACAATGAAGCAATACGAGAGATGAATAGAATGAGAATTATAGAACATCATTAGCTTCATAAACTAGAAACTAGATAGAAAAAGCAAATAAATAGTAAGGAACAAAAAGAATAGTCCTACACCTCTGTACTGCACAGAGAGGGAAATGGAAAATACAATGTAAATTCGTTTTCTATTTTGCCACCAAATATTGTGATTCTGTCATCTGTATATACATGTTTAGTTTAATTGTAGTTATAAATTAAAATGTAACTAAATAAAATTATTCTTTGTTGACCTCAGGAGAATTTACTTAAAGTTTTGTTATGCATCAATTGTTTTTTGTTATATAAGTGGCCTTTGTTGTATGAGCACATGTTAATAATATAAATTGAAGAAGGTATTAAACGGAAATAATTCTACAGAGTTTTATAAAAGGTTCTAAATATTAAAATAAAGGTACTAAGCATATACAAGTGGGTTAGGCCTAGAAGTTCCAGAGTAAGTATGCTTTTTGTCTATGTAATAGAATAACGATCTCCAGAAGCACCCAAATATCAAGTATTTAGTATGTAAGCTACTTAACGACAAAAAACTCTTATTGTACCCATACCAATTTTGTTTTTCTTAGATTAGGTTTACTTGCTTGAATAACACTTGTTTGAATAACATTTGGTCGTATAAAACTTTATTAAATAACACTTGTAAGTTTAAGAGTTAATTACTACAAAATATAACGGTTATTTTATTTTTACTTTATATTTCGGATAGTTTTACGATGTGAATTAATATTTAATGATGCGTTTCAGAAGCTAATTCTCTCTTACAAAAATGTTGAAGCAGAATTTGAGCAAATATATCTAAAGCCATATTTGAGATAATTTTTTTTTATTTTAAAAGAAATCTGTAAATTCTATATTTTCCGGCGAGAAAACTGTTATATTTGGTCGCACTCCACGTTATTTTATGTTAGTCACTAGCCTGTACAACGTCTAACAGTAATTGCTTGTGTATTAATTGCAACCTTTGAATTGATCCTCAAATAACCGTTGATTGCACAATATTCAGCTCAAATTAGCGTCTACGAAGCTGAGTGATCTTCATAAAAATGGCAACTAATTAGTTAATTATTTTAGTTTTAATGTTTATTCGTATATTTTTCACAATTATGAAGTGAAATAAAATCACTGCTATATGTGATATGAGTACACTATATGTATTCGTACACTATATGTGTAAGTTCGTGTACGAATACAATGATTATATATTTTTTATATGGATACATGTATGTCGGTATAAAAAAATGTTAAAAAACAGTCACAAAACAAAAATGATTTTAGAGCAAACAATTACGCACACATGACAAAAATATATAGGCTTGGCTTCAATATATATATATATATATATATGTAGAATATCAAATATGTTTTCCTGTTAGAATTATTTTTAAGATTAAATAATATACACTAATGACATTCTTAGTATTGTAATTCCTGAGGATGTTGGTAATGTCAACCAACGAAAAGCTTTAAGTGTATTATTCAATAAGTTATTCCTGTAATTAGTGTATATTATTTGATCCTAAATATATATATATATATCGTTATATATTTATTATGTTTTAACCATAAATTTTAATTAGTTTTAACCTATTTAATCTTTGACTATTTTTAAAGCTTCTAATTTAGTACAAACAAGTTTACAAATAATGAAACGTCAAGTTTTCATAGTAAAACTAAACGCAAGCATTTTACAACTGGATTTAATTTCGGATGAAATTAAATAAAACATTTTTAATCGAGAATCAAAATTTGTTTTATAGTTGAAAATATAGTTAAAAAGTTGGGAAAACTAGTATAGTATATGGCTGTAGGACTACTGTTGATAAATATCTATTTAAGTATTATTTAAGCTTCTTTCAATCGACAATTATAATCAGAAAAATCACATGATAAACTGTACTTAAATTATATCTTAAATCTCATGATATATATACATATAATATATGTATAGTTATTGATTCTAACCTCTAATTTGTTTAGTTATTGAGATCTAACCTCTAATTCCCTATAATTGGTCCTATTTGAGCAGATGAGTTGTTAGTTTCACATATTTGCTGTAAATAGTGTTATTTTAGAATTTTTTATTATACTAAAATACTATTATTCTGTATAGGCCCTAAACATTTTGAAGGTCATACGAGTTTTATATGCTAAACAAAGTACAAAGATTTCCAGGTTTAGCAAAATTTTAAAACCTGTACACAGAATGAAGTAGTAGCAAACATTCATGAGTTGTGGATAAACATAAATGTTTCGTTTTATGCGATGAGTCATCCATTCGTAAATGTCCTGAAGCTCTTCCTCTCCGACTTTTCAAAACGACAGAAGGTATGAAGACCCAGTTTTGGACCAATACCTCTCCCTTGAAGGCCACATGTTAAAGAAGAGAATGATTTAAGTTTCACGGCAACTATTAACCTTCCGCGCATCCAAGTCAGGACAAGTTTGATGGTCGCAGAAATATCCAACTTCTATAATCATCATTTAGTACTAATCATCTTGAAATTAACTATATTGATGTTAACAATTTTTTTAAACTATTATTTAGTTGAACGTGTACTAGGCCACGTTCAAGGTGCTCTCTAGTCCTGGGGCTGCTCTGCGAACCCAGGCAACTGCGAAGTAAGCAGAAAAATGATCAAGATCCTCCAAGTGAACCTACAGCATAGCAGGGCGGCTAGTGCTCTCGTGTGTAGGATGCTGGACAAGGGAGAGGTGGACTTGGTTCTCATCCAGGAACCATGGATTTCTGGAGGACGAATATGCGGGCTGGTGACATCTGGAGGTAAGTTGTTGTATGATAAGGACTCCGGTGTTCCCAGGACGTGTATCCTGGTTAGGAGGGGGTTGGTGTTTTGTACTAACGATCTTCTGCTGCAGGGACTTGATAGCAGTGATGGTGGAGCTGCGGGCGGAGGGGAGGATGAAGAGGCTGAACCTGGCCACGGCATATCTTCGCTTTGACTACGCGGGGGCTTTACCAACACAAGAGCTGAGGAGGCTGGTCGAGCACTGCGGGGCTGTGGATGAGGAGCTGCTGGTGGGGATGGATGCTAACTCCCATCATACTTCGTGGGGAAGTACAGGTACCAACACTAGAGGTGAGGAACTTTTAGCTTATCTTAGCTCTAAGAATTTACTAGTCTTAAATCAGGGGGAAGAGGCGACGTTTGTCACTAGGGCCAGACAGGAGGTCCTTGACATTACGGTGGCATCGAACCAGATGGCTAGGTATGTACTAAATTGGTATGTGTCGGATGAACCATCTTCTTCTGACCACAGACATATTAGGTATGATACCTCCCTAAATCCAGCCATGCTTCGGCCAACCAGGGATCCAAGAAGAACAGACTGGGACTCCTACAGGAGGGACCTGGGTGTTCGGATTGAGGAGGCTGGATTGGAGTATGATGGGAGGTGAGAGCTAGAAGACTCTGCTACATTGGTTGGCGAGGCTATAGTAGAATCCTTTACTGATAACTGCCCTCTCAGTGAGGGGAGAAAAGTAGGGGATCCGTCATGGTGGAACAAGAAGCTAGCCAAACTTCGGAAGACCACCAGGAGAATCTTTAATAGAGCAAAAAAGAACGGGGAGGGGGACCTGTATAGGAAAACACTAACCGAATAAAACAGGGCAATTAGAGAAGCACGCAGGAAGTCCTGGAAGGAGTTTTGTCCTGAGATTGACAACACTCGGGAAGGGGCACGACTGTATAAAGTTCTCTCTAAGGACCCAGTTAACCCGGTGGGGATGCTAAGAACCCCACTGGGAAATATAACAAAAACGGCAGGGGAAACTGTGGAAAAATTAATCAGAACACATTTCCCTTCCAGTACTCCGAGGAATCTTTGGGGAGCAGACACTGAACCAGTTGCCAAACTCTCCACAAGACGTGGTAAGAGGGAGGACTGGGAAGTGGCAAGGAGGATAGTAACTCCACAAAGGGTAAGATGGGCTATTGGCACATTTAAACCCTACAAATCTCCAGGTCCAGATGGGATCTATCCTGTGCTGCTGCAGCAGGGAATGGATATGCTGGTGCTGGTAATTACTAAATTATACAGGCTAAGCATTGCTCTTGGGCATGTGCCGGCAGCCTGGAAATCTAGTAAGGTGGTCTTTATACCTAAGCCCACCGGTAACCAATCGGAAGGGAAAGGATACAGACCTATTACACTCATGTCCTTTGTTCTTAAGGGACTTGAAAAACTGGTTGATAGGCATACTAGGGGGGGGGGTGCTTTGGCTATAAAACCACTGCATTGGAACCAGTATGCTTATCAACCTGGGAAATCCTGCGAGGGAGCTCTCCATCAAGTGGTTGGTAGGATTGAGCAAATGATCGCTGAGAAAGGTTGTGCCATAGGTGCCTTCCTCTACATTGAAGGGACTTTCAATAACCCCTCAGTGGAGACGATGGTAAGTGGTGCAAGATGTCATGGAGTGGATGCGACCTCTTGTGGTTGGATAAGTTCCATGTTAACAAACAGGAGCATTTCTGTAGAGGTGGCAGGGGAGGTCAGAAGGGCGGAGACAAGTCTGGGCTGCGCACAGGGAGGGTTCTCTCTCTTCTGTTGTGGTGCCTAGTGGTTGACAACCTTATTGAACGCCTGAATGAACAGGGGTACTTCTGTCTAGGATATGTGGACGACATAGTTGTTCTGATACTGGGCAGATTCCCTGATACAGTCCTTGAGGTAATCAGAAATCCTCTACGACTGATTGAAGAGTGGTGTAAAAAGGAGAACCTTAGGGTAAATCCAAAAAAGACTGCTCTCATTAACTTCACCAGACAGCGAAAAGATCTGACGACCAGGATGCCTCCTTGTTTGGTGAATACCTTGAGTTTGTGGGGGAGGTGAAGTACCTGGGAGTTACCCTGGACAGGAAACTCACCTGGAACTCACATCTTGAGAGGACAGTTAACAGGGACAAAAGGGCACTGATGACTGTGAGAAGAATGGTGGGTAAGAAATGGGGACTGAAGCCATCAATGATGCACTGGATGTATCTGAGGGTGATAAGACCTATGATTACCTATGGAGCTCTTTTGTGGTGGACAAAGGCCAACCAGGCACAGACAAGAGCTAAACTGAGCTCTATCCAGAGATTGGCCTGTCTGTGCACACTGGGAGCGATGTCAACAACACCAGGTGCAGCAACGGAAGTAATGCTTAACCTCCCTCCCCTTGAGCTTGTCCTTAGGGGAGAGGCGATGCTGGCGGCATGGAGATTGCGCAACTCGAGCAACTGGGCTAACCTCCCAGATGTTTCGGGACATATGAGTATCGAGTGCGTGGTCAAAGAACCCGTCTTGGAAATGGGCAGCGACCACATTACTCGAACGTTTGCACCTGACCAGGTCCACCAAACTGTGATGGAATGGTCAGGGACATTAACATCGGGAGCTCAGATCTGGTACACAGATGGCTCCAAGATGGACTTCGGAACTGGATCGGGGGTGTATTGTAAAAACCCAAGGGTAAAACTAGTTTTTTTCCTTGGGGAGGCATACCTCTGTCTTTCAGGCCGAAGTATATGCTATAAATGCCTGTCTGGGAGAGATAGCGAGAAGGGAAACACACGGGACCCGGATTGCTATTTTTTCCGACAGTCAGGCAGCAATTAAGGCACTAAACGGACACGTGGTCACCTCGGCCATAGTCAGGGAGTGCCTAAATAACCTACAAGCCCTGGCAAGGCACAATCAAATCAAGATAGGTTGGGTGCCAGGGCATAGGGGAATACTTGGAAATGAAGCCGCAGATGCGCTGGCCAGGGAAGGGTTTTCGACTCCCCTGATTGGACCGGAGCCTACGGTAGGTATTTCCAAATCCATGGTCAAGATGACAGTGCGAAGGTGGATGGCTGAAAGGCACTGTGAGCACTGGATCAGGGCTGAAGGGATGAGACACAGTAAGCTAACCCTTAGGAAACCTTCCTTGGGGCTGCAGAAGAGTCTCATCTATCTGTCTAGGCAGAAATTGAGGATAGCCGCAGGTCTACTCACGGGACACTGTGGACTAAGGAAACATTTGCATAAAATGGGTATCTACAAAGATGAACCAGTGTGCAGATTATGCGGGCAGGAACTGGAGACTGCCACACACATTATTTACAGATGTAAAGTACTTGCTGAGAGGCGCTTCAACCTCTTTGGTGATGGAACGGCTCTGGTGGACGCTGAAGGTAAAACACTAGTCAGGAAACTCCTAAACCTGGTAAGAGGGAATGGGTTATTTGACTAGATCAGGGAGGAAAGTACAATATACCTTAAGGTAGCAGTGCTTCGGGCAGTTCAAACCCGCTCCCAAGAAAAAAAAAAAAAAACTATTATTATTTGTAATTTCTTAAGGCTTATGTTTAGGATCGGTTTAAAAGTTTACATACATTGCACATATAATTTGGATTTCTTGTTAGAATTACAAATATAGTAGGCTATCACGTGACAAAGTAAGCAATATGAGAAGAAAGTGTTTGATCCACTGCCTCTGATATTTCTTTCCGCTTTTGTCCTGGATGTTAGAAGAGTAGAGCTAAGGCCACACTAGTTATCACGGCGCGGACACCTTGTACGGCACGAACGGGATTTTTAAAGGTGGACTAGACTTTTAAATTACTCTATCGATTTCTTTTCTCAATGATGGTAATAATATTATTATTATTTTACTGACTAAAATATTGTTACAAGCCGAATCTAAATAAAGCCCGGGAATCTAAATAAATACTGATTGATTTTGCCCCATACATTTTTTCAGAATTGTTGATATTGCAGACAGTTGTGAGTGTACATTTACCCAGAATTATAAAAGCATTTGGTGATAATCACAAATTATATGATAATAATGCGATATCGGTAGGTGTTAAAAACAGCATTTGAAAGTAATTAATATATTTTCTTAAAAATGTATCAGTTGGAAAGCAGTTGATTTTATTCGCCACAATAATACTCTCAGAACAGGTTATCCACCTGAAATTATCAGAAATGAGAACTTTTGAGACCACTTCCCCAATGGACCAGGGAACCCATAGACGAGTCTAGAGTTTGCCCAATTGTTGTCTCAGGCTTTCCAAAGACCGAATCAGGGAACTGAAAGAACAGCCTATTGATGACTATAAGCTACATAACGACTTGAAGCAGCTCCGGCGTAAATGTTTATATTAAATAAAAACAACCTCTTACCACAAATTCAACATTTTTATTTTAACCTTATGTACATTTCGATTACAAAGTAATCATCTTCTTGAGAGTTTTAATATTTATTCTTCTTGAGAATATTTAATATATAAGCTACATGTTTTTATAATTTGCAAAAATAACAAGAAAAAAACAAACACAAGCAACGTAGACAACATGTGTTTTGCAACAAGGTAGAATAATTATTAAAGGGTTTAAAATTGATTAAACTCAAATTTTGAACAATCTACTACCATTTGAAAATATCGAAAAATCTACTTCAAGACATCACATTTTAGATTTTAATAATAGTTTACATAAAATTATAAATTATAATTATGGTTCAAAATGTAGTTAGTCAAAATGAGTAGTATATTGAAGCAATCACTGAAGAAATCTTGGTAGGCCAACTAAGTGTAAGAAACCGCCTAAACAGTGATTGATGAGCGAATATACTGAGTGAAGAGAAAGTAATCGAGAATCAGGTCAGTTGTTGACGTGGCCAGAGATAAGATGGCACGGCATGTCTGAATAGAAGTTTCTCTATGATATACAGTAAGAAAGTGGGGGAGGGTATTAGCATATTTTTAAATTTAAATGTCTGTTTACATTATACAATGCTATAAGGAACAAGTAAATATTTTGTTAAAAGTATTTGTTTCATTTTGTAATAAAGTTAAGTATAATAAAGCAAGTTAGAGGTATGATTCGTAAGCTTAGTTATCAAATTTAGGGTTAAAATGGTTTCTATTTACTGTGAAATACTTCCGGAAGTATAAGTAAACCCATAACGGAAAAAAGTTGTTTTTCCAGTTGGAAATTGCTATTTTGACTATTAACAAATTTAGATTATAATTGCTGTTGCGTTTTTAAAATTTGAATATAGATTGGAATATTAATAAAAATATTATCAAAAAACGTAAAAGTCACAAGAAGTAAAAAACAAAAACTATATACTAGTTTTAACTATATACTAAAAGCTCTGCATATACTGCATTTGCATAAAAAATGGTATAAATATAAATATATAGCTCATGGAAAGAGTATTTATATTTGTAACATTAAATCGTTGAAAAGTTTAGGCGGATATTTTTAGCAAGAATTTGTGACACAAGTAAAGCTTCGTGTTTTTTTTATTTAAAACTTTTTCACTTCGAAGTTAGTTTGTTTAAAGAAATAAAGAAGCAGAAAAAACTTGCTTGACAGGCAGACACTTGTAGATTAATTACATTCTATGAAATAAAATGTCTTCCCTTTTCAAGCTGTGGAAATGAATGACCGCTGGTGGTAATGTTCAACAGTTCTTGTGCGTGTTAAAATGCAACGGAAGCCTTGTTCCAGATTTATCGTTGATCAAGATTGTTGCGTCTATTTCGGGTTACATGACCTCCTTCCCTTTTCATATTATGCCCTAGTAAGCTAGGTTAGATGTTCGGTTTCTCTAATCAATCTGTGCTTTCTGATACGCAGAGGTTAACGGAAAAACAAATAGAAATGTATTATTACTTACACACCCAAAGACATTATATATATGCTGATACGTATTCCTTCACGGATTGAAAAATATGATAAATAGTTATTGTCTGGAGTACATCCGTTTATTCTGCAGTGCATAAATTCGCGACTCGCTTTTCAACTGTTGTTCGGTTCACCTCGTCAATGCTAGAAGAGATTCTGGCGAAACGTCGGAACTGCGAGTTTATGCACTGCAGAGTGAACGGAATGTACTCCAGAAAATAACTATTTATCATATATATACACACACACACACACACATATATATATATATATATATATATATATATATATATATATATATATATATATATATATATATATAATACAGTACATTCAAGAATTTATTCACAAAAAAGTCTATAAAACTAAGCAATATAAACTGTTGATTTTTCAAGGCAAAATTTGTTGTCAATTCAAACTTTAATCAACAAAGAATTGTATTTTAGTTTCTTTATAATTTATTTCTTTATATTTTTATTTTATAAATACAATGAATATAAATATGTCAGATAGCAATATCAAGTGGCAAAATAGAAAGCGAATCTCCTTATAACTTTCTATTTTCCTTTCTATGTATGGTGATTTTTGTTTGTTACAATCTATGCGATTTACTTTTTCGTCGCTTGCATTGTGTTGTAGTTTTTTCGCTTTCTTTTTGTGTTGTCCACTTGTGAAGAAATGCTTGTGTGTATACCGTTAATCAAGTTTGGGTGTATTTTATTCTTTTCATTCATTTTTAATCCTAGAGTATTATTTATGATATTGTGTGTAACCATGGCAAAAATTTAAGGTTGTCCAATAGAGGTTTCGACATATAGATCTTTGAGAAGTACATTTCTAGCTATGGGAAAGTTGGCTCAGTTTTTTTTCGAGCTTGAAGATACTAGTTTTAATCTGGCCTAGAAGCCCCCAAGTTTTTATAATTTAATTATTGAATAAATATTTGACAAAAGCTGTATTTCTATCAATTGTCATCCACTATAAGGTAAAAAATGTATTTGAACTTGATTGGATGAATAAAAACATATTTGATTACCAATTGAAAATTTGTAAAAGATATATATCAGGAAAGTGCTAACTAATATAAGGAATTGAATAATATGCTATTCGTCAACGTAATATATTTAAATCCATAGCTTTACAACGTAGGCCTACTACACATATTATTTGCGAAAAATATATTTTAATATATTACTACTAAGAGCATGGTTTTATTTCTATTCTTAATAATGAAATTTACATTATTAGTTACATATTTTACAAGACACGTCACCCACAAATCATGATACGTCAGTTTGGCCTTTATAATATTATCTAGATCATATTCACACGTCAGCAGTTAAACAAGACTATACCCACCTAGACTTCCTTTCACACGTCACCAGATAATGGAGTCTTATTTTATCTTTTGACTTGTCAAGAGACTCTTTATATGTTAATAATATTAAGTAGATGTAATACCTCATGCTATTGTATTACAAATATTCATTTTATGAATTTATAGTATACCTACATATTATCTATAATAGTTATTATAAATATATATATATATGTATGTATGTATGTGTGTGTGTGTGTGTGTGTGTGTGTGTGTGTGTGTCTGTGTTCGTTTGTGTGTCTGTGTTCGTTTGTGTGTATGTGTTATATCTAAATCGTTTAACCTACTAGGAAAAAGAATTTCGTTAAATTTTATTCAATAAAATTTTAGATCATTGAAAGAACCTGTCATCAACATCTCTGCCCCTTGCGTACATTAAACCTTCTCTTCTATCACGTAATACCAATGATATGTACAAACCCTTAGCATACAGTCAGGAGAAAGGTGTCGAATCGGGATAAATAAATGGTTGATAATTCAGTATTGGTCCTTGACACCAGCAACATTTTTAGAGTACTGATAAACGAAAACCTCTGTAAGATGGTTTATATAATCAAATACAGTAATTACAAGGAATATATCTGTATTAAACCCGTATTATAAACGCAGTATAAAGCGGAAAATTAATTCATACTGTGTAGAATTTTGATATTGGAAACTTATCGATATACATATAGATTAAACATATTTAGACAAGTATTTTCAATAAATTAGGGGTTACAGATTACATGTGGAAGAACTATATGAATTACTATATCATTATAAGAAATATATTTGGTAAATTTATGTATGATTATAGTTACAAGGTGGAAAAGAACCAGGATTGTCTAGATAGTTTTAGAAAAGTAAAGACATTTAAAAACGTAGGGGTTCATGTACAAACAATCTATTGGAATAAAAGTTTAAACAAATAATTAAAGATAGAAGTTTGGTACCAAATCTGTAATGTTATATTAAAGAAAATTATTCCATTGTTCAGGTCCACATGATCACCAAACGAAGTGGTACTAGAAGAGAAAATGTATCCACCATATTGAAAGATGTAACACAAGCATTTGGCACTTGGAACTGAAACAAAAACGCACCAATTGACTGCATGAAAAACATTGCACACCAACCAATTCAATGCTAGACACATGTTCCAGAATCCACGAGAAGGAATTATTTTCCAAGCAAGAGATCAATGGTCTTTCGTTGCCAAGAACTGTGACTACTGGAGTTCTACAATAGACTTTTTTGAGACCTGTAAAATAACTATTAAGCTTCAGAAATGTAACTGTCTTGAGTCAAGACACTACTGCTACATCTTCGCAATCATGAGTATTGCTACTCCTTCGGAATCATGAGGAAATTACGTAAAAAAGAGATACTTAATGATACAAAACACACGAATGGTCAAAAAAGTGGATAATAAAGTTGAATGAAAATGAGTCTGTTCACACAGTCCTCACAAATTAAAGGAATTAACACATTGCCGTAAACATAAATTGTGAACATTTTTCAAAATAACTAAGTACCATATTCCAGTTGAAGTACTTTTTTTCGGGTCCAAATGAAAAATCTTTAAAAGAGGATGCGCATTCCGTATTACAGGATTTTTACCCGTTACAAAACACTTCCCTTTGTCATGACCAATTGAAGTAACTGACCAATGACGTTTCTCTCAATATATCCCGATTCATGAGGTTTAGTTCTCTTGAGGCGATTAATATAATATATTATCTAATTACATCAAGGACCGACTTAGTTTCCTGATTTCAAGTCAATGCAGGAGCTTGGAAGAATATACCATGAGTCCATTTACACCCATCCTGGCCTTTAAATCTCGGTGTAGATCTACATATCTAATGTAACATGGTATATTTACTATGTTACGTACCACCTTATTTTGTTAGGTTTGAATAATTTTCAAACATAAAGAGTTAAAGTATATGAGACCCAAGTTTCTCACGAGAATACTACAAAATGTCTGTGCGGTACAGTTGAGATGGAAAAAACGTGACAAAAGAGTCAAGCACTTGGAAATAAATAGGTTATATGGACATGATTTCAATTTATCTGTTCGTTAGAAACTAATATTTTATGATCAAATCCCTAAGAGTGTTTGAAGTAATGTTTATAAGATTGAGTGGTGTCAATTCAAAACGGCATTATGTTAATTTACGTCCAGAACTAAACATCCACTAAGAACTGGAGATTGGTACAAACACGCCGTCTCTTAATATATCCAAACTAGAAGGTTTTACAGAGAGAGGGCCATAGAGAGATGTGAATGACGAGGCCATCCACCTCCTTGACGAGACAATCCAGCCTAGACGGTTCAAGGGGACACGTTCCTTGATTAGTATAATAAACGTACCATTAAGTTTAGTATAAGTTTTCGTTGAACACAAAAAAAAAATATTTTATATTGCTGGACACTGAAGTAGCTGTTGCTAAGTTGCTGGACACTGAATTAGCAGTTGGTAGGCTGCTGGACTCTGAAGTAGCTGTTGGCAACTTGCTGCATACTGAATTAGTAGTTAGTAAGGTGATGAGCACTGATGTGGCTCTCGGTAAACTGCTGGTCACTGAAGTAGCAGTTGGTAAACTGCTGAATACGGAAGTAGCTGTCGTTAAGCTTCTGGACACTGAAGTAGCTGTTGGTAAGCTGGTGGACACTGAAGGAGCTGTTAGTAAGCTGCTGGACAGTAAATTATTAGTTGGTAAGTGGCTTGATACTGAAGTAGCAGTTGGTAAACTGCTGGATTTAGAAGTAGCTGTCGTTAAGCTTCTGGACAATGAAGTAGCTGTTAGTAAGCTGCTGGACACTTACGTAGCTGTTGGCAACTTGCTGCATACTCAATTGGTAGTTAGTAAGCTGATGGACACTGATGTGTCTCTCGGTAAACAGCTGGTCACTGAAGTAGCAGTTGGTAAACTGCTGAATACGGAAGTAGCTGTCGTTAAGCTTCTGGACACTGAAGTAGCTGTTGGTAAGCTGGTGGACACTGAAGGAGCTGTTAGTAATCTGCTGGAACAGTAAATTATTAGTTGGTAAGTGGCTTGACACTGAAGTAGCTGTTGGTAAGCTGTTGGTCACTGATGTAGTTGTCACACTCATTGTTCAACAAAGAAGAAAATGTCAGAAATTGAAAGTGTAAAACTAGTTAAAACAGAAAAAAACTTTCTTCCGTTACATTATCTTATTACAACGATAACACAAACTCATGAGCTCATTTCGGCGCTGAATTTTCGATAACTGACCGAAGCAAATAAACATAATCTAAATCCTTTTTACTGTAAACTGACTCAAATGATAAAAGGTTATTTCCACAGAATCTGAATCAGATTTTAAAGAGTATGAATACGATTGATGAATAAGTGAAAAATTAATGAACCTTTGTTTTTTTTAAATTGTTAAAACATTCCACATTCTAGCGTTACATTTTAGCGATTTAAATGTAAAGCCAAACGCTAGACTTTACCTTCCCACTTAGTGAAATTAAATGCCGCTGCAACATAAATAAAACTTTCCAAAACGTTAAGCAGCCCGTCGTCTCGCCGTACTGGACGTGGGAGGATGAGGTGGAAGAATTACGTTTCCCACAAAGTGATGGACTTATCTATCTCCCAATTTCCCTTATTTGTTCTCAGCCTGAATGCACACGACGAAAACACTGAGAAACAGACAGGTGATATAGTTCGTTTAGGAAACACAGCGGGTCTAAAAATTAATTGTGAAGATAAAGCTTATTTAATAAAGCCGTAACGTACATTTTGAATAAATTAAACATATAAAAAACGAAATTATACAAATGTATATTTTAAAGGGGCTTTCTAGTTATTGCTATTATTTTTCATATTTTATTTAATTTATACAATAATAAAAAAGTTGAAGCTTTCAAAAAAAACATTTGAAATAATTTTCAATGAAAATGAAACTCTTATATTATTTTTATGTGCTTATATGTTCATTAAAACATTTCAAATATATTTTTAAAAAACCTAAATAACAGCAACACACATCAAACGTAAGTAACATAGCCTAAAACTTAATATTCATATAAAATATTATAATAACACAATATATATATATATACCATGATTACTAAATTATGGTAAATTGTGCCTAGTTACGGTAACTAGGCAAATACAGTACAGAGAACATCTAAATATTGTTACATTATATTTCTAGAGAATTCTAGAATATCTTATAATTTTATAGATTGTAAAACCTATTGAAAATGTTAGTAAACATTAATAAACGTTAGTTTTAAATAAATTTTGAAACATATAGAGCTACGTCTCAGCTACAACTTTCAGTATCATTTATTACACATTTAAATTCTGAACCGGTCCAACATAGTTTCAATATATACAGAATACAGAATAATTTGATAAATAGCCGTAATATCCTGTAATATTACAGAACCTCTGTTAACCATCCGGTACTATATTAGAGAAGGTACTGGATAGAAGGATCGTATAGTCAGAACAAACTATTACACATCATGTTTTCATTCAGGAGTAAAAGTTTTAGTTCAATTTATTATTACTTTTGTCAAAAAAATAAATTTGTGGAGATGTGTAATCAAAGAACTAACTACTAAGACAAAGCGTAACTACCTAGCAAAGAGAGAAGAGAGAGAAAGAAAATCTGGATTCCAGAGTAAAAGCCAGAGGAGTATAATGCTCAACTTTTATACAAGGAAAGAAATAGGAACTAGAACTTCAAATACAAAAGAACACTTTGTGACTCAAACTTATAAGGAGAAAGCTAAATACCTTGAGTTTTTATTAGAGTAAAGTTTGAATTTCTGTAAAACTTAGAGAGCCTAATAAAGTTCAAAGCAGTATGCTTACTTCAGTACGTCTCTGTAAATGTGTAAAGGTTAATCAACGCAATAAGGGACGCTAATGATTAATGAGTTTTCGACTACCGAATAATTGAGGCAATCAACCACAGCGCCTCACCAGAATAGTTTGACTTAGTGTAAGAAAATTATAGAAAAACAACTATTTTTATTTCGGAATTCCAAGAGTCAGTTTGATTTCTACAGATTATTTTTTAACGATTCAAACACAAATACAGGTAATTTATACTATTAACATTTCATATAGATAAACCATTCAATAATGAAAAACTAATTTGTCAAGTCCTGGTTAATATCATTGATTTTTTGTGTGGCATATTTCAGCCTATTCTACCAGAACAGTTAGTTAAGTTACAATTATTTTTTTCAAATTAGTTTTAGTATTGTAGATATTTTTAAATGTTACTTTGCATGTGGCGTATCTATTATTTTTCTTTATATAATAATTATTACACAAGTTAACCTTTTAGGAGTTTGTGAAATTTGAGCTGGTTTTCGGAAAATCTTATATACAATCTTGACCTGAAAATATTATGACATTAAAGTTTTTAAATTTTAAAAAGACCTCTAAACATTAGAATTTACATTTTATCTAAAGATGGATGTAAACACACCAATGTGTGAGATCTAATTCTTTAGATCTTATGTATAGTTTAGTTTCTTTATAAAGAGATATTTCCTGATGTTTTAGATTAACAAATGCGTTTACTTTTAAACTGTTCTTGAAACCCTTTACTTAGTCTGTTGTTCACCTTCCAAATGTCTGTAAGAAATCATAAACTGTAACATAGTTTACCTTCAATATTTAATTTTTATTAGAGATATTTTCAATTTTATGAGTTTAAATCTATCCATTATAATAATTACTTTAAGGCAAATATTATGTTTTACTACCACAGTTCAAGATATGTTGGTCCTGATGAAGCGGATACTGCTTCAAAGGTCCCTCCTTCAAATAGTGGTCCACCAGCCTTTCCAATGTCTTTAACAAGAAAGATGTAAGGCTGATAGGTCTGAAGTCCTTTATCTCTGTGTAACCTTTCCTCCCCGGTTTGGGGATAAAGATAACTTTCGTTTTGAGCCACTGCCCGGGCGTGTAACCCAAGGCAACACAGCCTCTGAGTAATCCTGTCAGTGGCCCAATTATTTCCTCCAATCAATTTTGTAGTAGTGCTGGAGTAATATTATCTAATCCAGGCGCTTTAAAAGGCTCAAAAGACAGAATCGCCTCTCTCACCTTTTGCGCTGAGATCACCTGCCCAGCAATATTCCAGTCCGCCCTTAGCCCAGTATGTCGGAGGTTTTGAGCACCGTCCCCTACCGGTCTAATATCGGGAAAACTGTTCCCCATAAGCAGACGCAGTGTTTCCTCCGGGGTGTCAGTAAAGCTACCATAAGTCTTCTTGACAAACTTAAGCTCTCCCCTCGGTCCACCTGCTAACACCTTAAACAGTCTAGCAGTGTCGATCAGTGTGCTTGTCTCTGAGCACCACTTTTCCCAAGAAGCGCGTTCAACCCCTTTAATAAGATTTTTATAGAGACCCTGGCTGTCTTTATATGCCTGCCAGGTCTCCGCCGTTTTCTTCTTCTTTGCCCTATTAAAGAGCCTTCTAGTCTCGAGCCTTCTAGAGTAAGAACCGTCTTGCATCTAACTCGCTGTTCCACTTAAGCTTACCGCGCCCAGGGTTTATCCGCGAGAGAGGGCAATTTTCCTCAAAAGACGTGGAAATTGCAGTCATGATGTAGGCCTCAGTATTTTCCAGTTCGTTTGATGTACCATATTTACCACGGAAGTCTGACATCCGCCTCCTCACCGAGGACTTAAAACCTTCCCAGTTTGTCCTTCTCGGGTTCCTAAGCCACACCACATGGGGGACAAATCCCCTTATCGTAGCAGTGATGATCCGGAGATCAGAGATGGAGGGCTCATCCGAAACCTTCCAGTCATGCACCCACCTTACCATTTCTCTATTACAGAAGGTGATATCTAGAACCTCCATTCTGTTTGAAGTGACAAATGTTGGCTCGGCACCTGTGTTTAAAACCACAAGGTTTTCTTGTGAAGAAGGCTAGGAGCTCCTCACCTCGCTCATTTGTGTCTGTGCTGCCCCACACCTCATTATGAGCATTGGCATCACAGCCCACTAAGATTCCTATTTTCCTCTCCCTGCAGTACCGAACTAACTTACGTAATTCTGCAGGGGCGATTCTCTATTGTGGGCGCAGTAAGTGGAGGCCACGATGAACTCCCTGCTCCCACTTATCCTCGCTCTTACCTCGAATTCTAACCACCGCATGGTCTTTAGTTGAGAATTCTTGAATCAGCGTGGCTTCTAGTCCTCTGACTATCACACATGCTCTCTGCCCCTCATGTTCCCCACTTGCGTAGGTGCGCCCAGCTGCAGTCAGACCCCTTATACGGTTCCTGACCAGCCACGGTTCCTGCACTAGCGCAAGCGCTGGTAATGTGTGCCTCACATTTAAGCACCTGGTTAAGACCACCGAGGCGCTTTTACTGTGGTGCAAGATAA
>JBAIZL010000007.1:40654284-40681784 GCA_036971475.1 Prosapia bicincta
GTGGTAATCCCTGGGCGGGTGGCGCAAAGATACGTGTTTCTTTCAATTATTTATAAAAACATGGGTCTTCTCTTCCACAGATCGAATTGTCAAGTTTATTATCCAAATTATACTATAAAAATGTGTATAATGTTTTCTATATTATTATTATTAATTAAAACTGGGCTCATTAGATCAAACATTTAATTTTCTTGCATTGTAGCACCCTAAATACTCATATAGCTCAAGTCCCCATTAACTCTTTAGTTATTGTCTGGACATTGTCATATATTAAAACTAGCACAAAAGAAAACTACACTACACTAACTCAAATGGTTTGGTTCTCTTCAATCTTCTAGCCATGTACTGGTTATGGAGAACTTGAGGAGCCACTACACTTGGATGAAGGTGAAGTATTTGTTCATGTGTTTTTTGGCCCATATTCTTTATTTTTTCCGTCGGGATTTTCAGATTTCGGTGGATTTTTTACATACCAAGGGGCATTAACCATACTTCTCAGTATCTTATTTTGAAACATCTGAAGAATTTCTATACTAGATTCCTTTGCACATTCCCACAGTTAGCTCCCATAGAGCCAAACAGGTTTCGAAATCTGACTAGTGATTTTTATTTTATTTCCAATGAGAAGTTTGAGTTTTTACTCAAGAGTCAATAGTGCTTACGATATCTGATATTTAATTCCTCCTTTTTTTCCTGATGTGATGTTTCCATCTTAGTTTAGCATCTATTTTCATAACTAGACATTCAGCAATATTTCCATAAGGGATGGTGATTCCGTTAACATCCTATTTGTAAAGTTGATGTATTCATATGTAGGAAAATCATATAAAGTGGGCATACTGTATAAGTATTTTCAAAAAATTAAAGCATAAATGAAGTTTATAATTTTTTTAAATCGTGTTATACAAATTGTATTAGTTGTTATTTAGAAAAAAATTATTTTGGAGGATAGATTTTTGTCAATAAATCCAGACTAGAAAATTCTGGCCACGCCTATGGTTTCGAAAGTACTTTGTACTGCACAGCAGTGAAACTTCCTGACCGGAAGTGACTGACTGGTGATGCCTTTTCTGCGAATCTCCCGCACATTCATCAGTGCGTTATGCGGAAAAAGTGTATAAAAATGAAGATGGTGAAAAAAAAGAATGGTGACAATCAGTACATATCTTCCGAATTATCTCTTTGTTAAAGCACACAGTACAAACCCCATCACTTGAGAAACCCTTTCCTTATTAACTACCGCCTCCGAGTATAATATAAGTGAACTTTGAACATTCGCCGAAGATAGAATAGTAGTTTTATTTGAAAGGTTGAAGTAAATTATGTTATTCATCGACTAGCCCTCTCGCATTCAGCTTCCCCTGTTAACTTCCATTTTAACTTGCTATTTCTAATATATCAATATTATAGGCATATGGTGATTTTTTAAATCATTGAATAATTTTGTTTCTAATTATGAAATTGTTTCTAATAAATTCAAAATAATTATAGATACAGTAAACTCCCGATCATCCGTGGGCGGATTAACCGGTTTGCGGATTATCCGGGGTCTGACATTGTTTTACAAATATCCAATTTTTATTCCAATCAGATTCATGTGTTTAAATTTCCAAACGGTGAATTACGACGTAAATACATATAAGGCTTAATAGAAGTTAAGATGAAGGGAATAGATATGTAAATATGTATATAATACTAATTTCTACATTGAAAGGGAAGCATCCCGACGCGGGCCAGCGAAATAAAAGGGGCGAGCAGACTACTGTGTAAAAGTGACAACGACAAAATGCTGGACGCCCGAAAACCTAATGTGTATCATAAGATTATAAACAAATGTCAGCTAATCTCGGCTATAAATAGTCTAGGACGTGCCATATACATTATCGATCTTTATGGCTTTGTGACAAAAGTAGACATTGTGCGACAAAATGGTTCTCAAGAAACTTAGATCGCACAAAAGCTAAATAAATGCTCACAAAAAAACAGACGAATTAAAAAGTGAAAGTATTATGTGTAAAGGAAATTTCATATGTACATACATACTTACTTTTGACATATACTTATGTACGTATTGTAAATAGTTAAACATATAAATGTACCTGTTATAATCCGTCAAATACATCGACATTTATAATTATTTTCTGTATTTATTTTGTCCTCTGAAGATTATTTGTGAATTGCACTAACCGGGGTCATTATTTGTGTAACTTATGGTATAATAATTATTATACCGATTATCGATCGTTTAGCGTATTCTTTGTTCATAGCGGATTATCCGGGGAATTCGTTATCCGGCGTTGTCGGGCCACCCTATTCCACGGATAATCGGGAGTTTACTGTATAATAAAAAATCGTTATACTAATTGCTAACGAACAAAACGTTAAGTTTTACGTAAAACTCATTTTGATATTTGAACCTATTTATTATGTACCAATTTATATTCGCGTGTAAAACATAAAGTTCAAAGATATATGAATTATACATACATGATGTTACTATGTAAATTTTAATAATATAGTTTTTACATTTTCCTTCAAGGAACAAATCAATGGGGAATTAGAAGTAAAATAAAATTGTTTAAAGTTAAATGACTAACCAATATTTGAACCTTCTTATAGGAGTGATGTTAAGAATTACGTTGTTTCTAACTTTTTTAATGCAAATTTGCAGAAAACCCTTGTTTTCTTGTTTAAATTACATTTGACGTGATCTATTTAAAGCTAAAGAGTATATATTTGCTGAATTTGTTGAAATTTGCTTTAACAATTCAAGGTTCGTGCTTTCATTCAATATGTGACTGTTGAAAGAAATTGCTTTTGAATGGAAAATGTATAAATAATTCAAAGAGTAAAATCTAATTTTGTCGAATAACAGTTGTATAATCGAATAATTTATGTTTCATGTAAATCGATTTTTGACGATAAATTGATGCGTAGAAGGTACAAAGCTCTCAAAGTTATAATTGAATTAACAAGGTATAATTATGTCACAAGGTGAATGTTACTCAATATTACTTAGAAGTAAAATGGAACGAACAGAGCGGGTATATTAAAATTAGCACAATTAAAAATAATGCAAAAGAACAATGAAAGAACAAGAATAATATATTATTATTATTGTAGAATTACAAATGCTCAGAACAATATCTCACGCATACAATGATAACATCCTCAGGGTGTGATGTATGAAAAGGAGTAAACGTGTTATAGTGGTATACTTTGATTTAAAGTAGAATAGGAAAGGGTCTGTGTTAGGGTAGGGATGCGGTGTTGTCAGTTCGAACGCTGCGACTCTCAACCCGACCTTGCTAGAGGCAGAACGAAGCAAGCTACAGCACTAGTAAATTACTCCACCTCAGCTACGATGAAACTGAGCGACGAACAGATGTTTATCGAATTGGCAACAATGCTCTCCCACGCAGATATCAGTGTAAATACTTTTAGAAAACAATCGACCTACTTGATAGAATATAATCGGGCGGTGCCTGGAGTTCCAAACTGGTGTACATTAGGGTTCTTTATATAAAACTAGAAACTGTTTCACAAACACGTTAGTAGAAGGTGCCCTAGAATAGCGCGCCCACCCCTAAACTCGGCCGCTACGTAACCTAGGACTATAGGGGTAGTTTTGGATGATGCTCAAGGTCATCCCGACCTTGACCCCAGACCCGGGGGTGGTTTTGACCACGTTCAGGGGGGTAGGGGGTAGTTTTTCGAAAGAAAAAAAAAAAATCGGCCGCTACGTAACCCAGGACTATAGGGGTAGTTTTGGATGATGCTCAAGGTCATCCCGACCTTGACCCCAGACCCGGGGGTGGTTTTGACCACGTTTAGAGGGGTAGGGGGTAATTTTTCGAAAAAATTTAACTTCAAGCCACTAACCTAAGCTAGCCAAATTGTATCCAACCTAACCCAACCTAAGTGTAGGGGGTGACCTTAGCTACGTTCAGGACCTTCCCCGGCGGATGCTCCGGGGGTAGATTGGTGGTGGGGCGATTTTCGATAAAATTTTGGAACATGTGCGTTGTCCGATATGGTGCGTAACCTAGGACTATAGGGGTAGTTTCGGATGTTGCAGAGGCCTGGCGGCGACCCCTCACCCAACCCTAAGGGCGGTTTTGACCAAGCCTAGAGGGGTGTTAAATGGAAAAAACTAATTCCAAACAACTAACCTAAGCTAGCCAAATTGTATCTAACCCAACATACTCCTAATTACAAGGGCGATCTTAGCTACGTTCAGGACCACCCCATGGTGTTGATCATAGACTGTAGGGTGTATGTGACTACGTCTAGATGTAGTTATTGGAAAACCCCGCTAGCCGAATTGTATCTAACCTACCCTTAGTAGATTGGGCGATCTCAGCAACAAACAGGACCATCCCTGGGGGATGTTATGGACGAAAGGAGGCTCTGTAACGCCATGATCATAGACTATTGGGTGTATTTGACCGTGTCTAGAGATAGTTTTTGGAAAAACCCTAATCAGGCAAGCCTATGACGTAACAACCACCCCTAGGACAGCCACGTTCAGGACCCGCCCCGGAGGTGGCTACCGGCGAGGGGTTAAATTGTGGAAAGATTTTATATACATGACGATGTATCTGCGCTCGAATGACTCTAGGTAGTAAGCCTACAGCTATAACGATGTGTTCGAAACGGGGCAAACGGTCATCATTGCCAAACTCAAAGTTTGTCTATGCTACATTGCGACAAAGCCTTATGTTGGAAGACGCCTGACCGTGTGCCAGACGTGTACAGACAACGATAACGCGATATCAGAAAACCGCAATGATAACCGGTGACCGCTATAGCAAGCCTAAAACACGTACGGCTATGTCGATTTGATTACTGCATCGATATACTATGTAATATCGTTATACCATGGCATACATATATAATAAAAAATCATCTATGTATACACCCTACAGCCAAAAATGTGTTTAAATATAATCGTATTAGGCCGTTGTAGATTAAGTAAACAGGTAGCTTTTATGGATATATTCTATAATTGTAAATAGGCTTAGATATAAAGGTCCATGGAGAAACACTAATAACGAGGTCTATCAAATAACATGAATAAATATATGCTATAAAACGAACCCAACTATCTATTGAACAGAGTGGTTTAGCAATATAAACATATAATTTTGGATAAGGCCAACGATATAAGGATCCGAAAAGGGTAGGTATATGAAATAATATATACAATAAGTATATTCAGCATGACAATATATTAAACAAACTTTTAAAATAATTTTACAGTGCATAGATATAAATTGTTCCTCAATATTACAAATATAATTTAAATATATCGATGATCCGAGATCTGCAATGTGGGCAGCGAATACATCTTGAGAGACAGGTTAAGCAAAAGACATGTCCGCAAGGCGTGGCAACAGCGTTGCGAGGGTTCTCACAACATATAATGCATAAGCCAAACTCTGCCGGTCGTGGCTGAAGGCAAAAAAGTCAATTAGTAACAACTGTATATACATATACAAATCCTGAAAGAAACAATATGTTAGTAAATAGGTCCAGATATCCTGAAAGAAAAGCCAATTGAAATAATATGAAAATCCACCTACATTAGTGGTACGCTGGACAGTGTAGTCTCCAGCCACCACAATATCCTTTAGGAACCGTCTCGTCATGCCCCAAACGTTATACGCAAAGGTCCGGCTTGTCTTGTAGTAAGATTTTGAGGCAGCCGTCCGCAGATCCCTAATTGCCAGCTGGAGCTGCATTAAGGTGTAATCCAGCGTCTGTATGCATGTGCGGGGTGAAGGCGGGTTCCTCGGTGGATGAGAAACCATCAGGAAATCGTGCAGGCGAAACGAAAACGAATCATCAGAACTATAGCAGGGTCTATGGTCTTCCTCATCGCTGTCCGTATCAATGCCAGGCGGACGGGTAGGTAAATCTCCTGGAGACGAGCCCATAGGTAGTAGTAGAGGCGAATAGGATAGCGAAGAATCTGAAAGCTCTGTGTAAGCCTAGAAAAAAAGAATCTAAATAAACTACCATTGAATATATTCTATGATCTAGGCTTTAGATAATTTGAACATGACGCTACCTCGTGTCCAAAATATGTATTAAGCGCTGTTGAAAATAGACTACCACTCATTCAATATACTGTGTGATCTAATGTTGAACATAATTTGAAAAAAGGCCTGACATTAACATATAATATCTCGTATCCAAAATATTTATTAAACGCTAATGAAAATAAAACTACCACTCACTCAATATATTCTATGATCTAGGCTTCGGGTAATTTGAAAATGACGCTACCCCGTGTCCAAAATATATATTAAACGCTATTGAAAATAGACTACCACTCATTCAATATACTGTGTGATCCAATGTTGAACATAATTTGAAAAAGACGTGACATTAACATATAATATATCCAAAATACACCACCACTCATTCAATATAGTGTATGACCTAGGCATTACAAAAAAAATAATTGTGAAAATATTCTCTCCTATAAATAAACACCTATTGTGTCATCTAGACTTGACATAATTTGAAAAAAGACTAGGTACTTACAATGCGAGTGTTTATAGGTTGTTGTGACGCCATCTCTCGTGAATGTATGATCTACAGATTGACGGATCACAATAGTTGATCAAAGTATAGCTCTCCTCCTGGGTTGATTGCAGAAAGTCTTCAAAACTATATAATTTAAATAACGGGCTTAAACAGATATCGCACCAGTTATCAGAGTCCCAGATATGGTATAAAAAATCGCAGCCGTCCACCTCGGCTATAGAGTACGTGTAACCGGCACTTTTGATGTCGAAACTATCTGCCTGACGGAGCACAAAGTTACTCAAACACTCTCGGCAAATATTATTAGACAGACCTGTGTAGTGAAATCTAATAAATTTGACAAATGTCCTCTCTTCGACAAATACAGGCACCTCGTCTGGGTGGTTCATCAACATTAAAAATTCTGAAAAAGTTAAATTATTGAAATCTATAGACGAAAAATCAAAATCAGAGCTATCACAAGGCCTTTAGTCTTTAAAAGATTTTATCAACACTTGCTTTACAGATACAGGTAAGTCCAAACTGTCTATATAATTTCTGTTCTGTACGCATGCGCAGACCTCAATAGCGCATAGATTAAACAAAGATAGAGACACTGTAAAATTAAAAAAAAAATAAACATGCTGAAACGTGCTAATGAATAATATTACTCTGTAATGGCCAAATTCACGGTCTGGCCTACATGTTTGATAACAGTTAAAGATTTGCCCAACATAGAGCTCAAATCTTCCACAGTCAACGCCGTAGCGTAACGCTTTGGAAGAAAAACAGCGCGTCTGTCTTCATCATCTACCTGTAAGTCTACAAGTACGGTGGTACCATACTTTGCCTCGACAAAACGCGCATTTACAATTTTAAATGCCTTGCCTATCTTTAGATCGCGTATAGGCACAGAATCTACAGAATTTAAAGCTGAAAACTTTGCCGACACTGATGATGACATTTTTACTACTTACTGGCAAACACACACACAGATCACTCTAAACACAGACTATGCAAAAGCACTATATCTCCACCTGTATATAATGTTTTATACATAGCTGTGGAAGAGTCCATTTGAGAGGTGAGTGGACGAGTCCAAGCAAGTTGGACTGATCCATAATTACGTCACAACCACGACTGTTGATTACAACAAAGCGGGCGATGCTGTTTGTACCTGTATATAATGTTTTATACATAGCTGTGGAAGAGTCCATTTGAGAGGTGAGTGGACGAGTCCAAGCAAGTTGGACTGATCCATAATTACGTCACAACCGCGACTGTTGATTACAACAAAGCGGGCGATGCTGTTTGTAGAGGTAAACACATCGTATCCTATGAGAAGTTTAAATACAAGTTAACACATAATATAAAATGCATGGTCCGACTAGGGCCTAACAAACAGTATCCGATGAGCAGATTGACTATGATTATCACATGAGTAGGTTAATTACAAACTAACACATAATAGTCTGGCTAATGGTTATTAAATAGTACCTGTTGCATAGCTAGGCTAATGCGTATCACATATTATCTGATGTGTAGCCTGACTAATGGTTAACACAGCCAATGCATAGCTAGGCTAATGATTAACATAAAGTATCCAATGCATGTCTTGGGTAATGTATATAGTTAGCCTACATTCTGTGTTATCTGTGTAAACCCACATACTATGCTAAGCTGGTTATCCATAGACACAAATCTATGGTAATGCAAGAGTAACCAGCACCCAGACAACAGATACCTAGCATGATCATAGCCTACATTGCCTGATAACAGATACCTAGCCTGACCATAGCCTACATAGCTAGACAATAGATACCCAACCCTGAATCAAATACATACCCTGACAACCGATACACGGCCTAACAACAGAGCTAGATCAAATGGCTAACGTTTCAACTATACAACACTACGCCAAACTTAGCCGACCAACATACACGAAGTTCAAACGAACGACATTGACACCAAGCTCAAATAGGCTACGGCCAGAACAACGTTTCAGCTAATGGGTTATGGTTAGTGAAGGCACTGGCAAAAGCCTTAGGCCTTAGACATAGCTACCAACGCTTACCAAAATATCTCACATATTGTCTAGGTATGTTGTATCAATTACAGCATACTAACTAAGGTAAAGCTACCTTGGGGGTAGGCCCAAGGTAACGCTACCTTGAGGCCATAGGTAAAGACACCCAGGTCGTAGGTTAAAACCATCCTGAAGTCAGGTCTTAGGTAAAGCTACCTTGGAGTGGTAAAACAGCTACCAATCACAATAGTATACATCCTGTATTAAACCATTATGTATGTTACGCAACAAGCTAGTAAGCAAGGACACCTACATTCTCTCTCTGTATTAATCCAATATCTATGTTACCCTACATTAGCCTACAGATTGTGTTAGGCCTATATCCACGTAAACCTGTATTAAGTATATATGAGTGTTAACCTACATAGGCATACATATTGTGTTAGGTTGAAATACCTGTAAATCTACACACATTCTGTATTAAACCAATATGCATGATACGGTACATAGGCCTACAAGTCAATAAACAGTGTTATTACGCTTCATTGCAGGTGTAGATCATACACACAGCTCGACAATGCTTGTTTAAATCCTTTACAGTAATATCGTTACGACCGCAATAGCACACTCTGGACATAACCGCAGCAAATGACGTCAAACTCAATGTCGGTCAAGACGGCGTCCAAACAGTCATCTGTATAGGATTAACTTGCCACCTATATTTGCTATCTACAGGACAGTTACATACCAATGCCTATGATCATGTTCTGACGCTAGTCATTTAACAATTTCTCAATGGGTGTGCATTGAACCATCAAGAGTACAGACATCCGCTACGCTAAGAGTCTAATTCAGTGTGTTCCTTCAAGCGACTATGTTTACATGTGCTTGCACTTAATGCAAAGGTCAACACAGGATAAGGTAATTAGTAATAGTCATTTGACAATAGAAAGGTATATTATGATCTGAACAATGTACAAAACTAAACATTCAATCTTAACTCTAATTACAATTGCTTTATACACAATTAAAAAAAGTTTAGACATATCTAGGTAATTAATACATCAACTATAGACACTAGCTTAGACATATCTCATAAATATTCCAATCACATGGCATAATTTAGGCTAAATACAATTCATGTCATAGGTCTAATGCTAAATCTAACAAAAATATAAACTGATTAGCAGCAAAACACAGCAAAGTCATTGTTAGTACTATCAGGCCTCTGTAAAGTCTAAAATTCTAAATCTGTATGTTTTACAATATAATAGGTGCTTCAAATAAATGATTACAAGTATAAAATATATATAACATAAAGGTTATTGCAATAATATTGTCTATACTTTGTTCACACAAATATCCCCCGAAGGGGAAAGGAGAGGCCCCAAGCCCCGCCTACTCCACGTGACATCCTCCAAAATCAAATTGATGCCTCCGTATATCAACGACCCTCCTGCATGACAAGTACATTCACCCTTACGAACCTTTACGGCCACTCCAGAGGGGATGCATACAACCTTACGGACTGCTTAGAGCCTCGCCAGTGGGCTTTCATTCGTCTCTTTCACACTACCCGCCAAGCAGGGGGTCAAATTACTTTACAAAAACATTTGTGTGTGTGAAAAAATCAACATTCGTCAGCTATTCATATTGTTTACTCATTCGTGGAATTTTGTAGCCACAAGTTGGTTAGTCTGAATATTTATAGAAAACATAGCAAATCATTGTGCATAATTAATACTTATATATAATCTAGTTGAATATTTATACAATATATAGATAATCAATGTGCATAATTAATACATATAAAATCTAGCTTCTGCTTAACAGACTGTTTATACAATATATAGATAATCATTATTATTATTATGTTTACCTAATCACTAGACAGTAATCAATGTGAATAAATAATACCTATATATAATCTAGCTTTTGTTAGGCTGAATTACAATATGCTTATCTAACCACTTTACAGAATTAATACAAAATTAATCTATTAGCGTTTGTCAAGTTGAATATAGCTACTCGCTCATGCGTGGACGCTTGTAACCGTAAGGCAGTGTGTTGTATCCGTCGTCCTCGTCCAACTTCCTCTTTGCACCAGTTAACCTGAAGATTTTACTTTCTGACGTGGTGATGACGTCACGATCTTCTGTGCGGCGTATCCTATCGCTGGTGGTTACTATAGGATCGCTACCTTCCAAAACCATCCGTTTCATCGATTCAAAATTGACCGAGGCTGATGTGCCGAGATTGAGAGTCAGGCCCTTGACCTTGCACACGGTCACGTGTTTGTTTTTATTTGTAGACCATACTTTGTAGGCGTAGACCTTAGGACCTCCAGAGACGAATTCTGTAATGTAGGAACCAGGGCCGTATTCCGAGAGCTCGTCAGTCATCTGGCCTAAATAATCTCCAGTCACCACTCTTGGCAATCCCTCCCTATGAAGGTATACCACACTGTCTGTATCCTTGTAGATAAGTTGAGGGCCGAGAGCGTCCATATATTCGTAAAGCTTTAACCGGGCGTGAGCAGTGGTGTAGACGGCCAGCACAACGTTGACGGTGGGCAGTATTTCGCAAACGTCATCCGCAAACTGCCAATTCACAACCAATACGTCTTCGTTTACTTCCTGAATGTGGTTGACGTCAATGGATGGGCTCTGCAGCATTTTGAACAGTTCCTGAGGCTGCCTGATAATCGACGTTTTAGTCTGGTTCTCCCTCTGTCCAAATTTTCCCCAAAACGAGTTCAACATTAGTTTGGCCAACGAACGGGATCCTTCATTTTTGACAATCTTTGATTGGTCCAAACGGACACCCTCGTTGGTGAAATAATCCTCCACATACTGGGCCTTGTCTTCTTCAGTTTTGCACCAGCCGGGGTAGCCTGACGCTTCCTGTTTCATCTTTAGAAATTTATTAATAAAATCTTTAAACAGGCCGTCGTTCCCTGAAGCCATCTCGTACTGCCACATCTCGTGCATTTCCACAACAACATAGCCCTTCTCTACAGCCTTGCGTATCTCGTCCATGGTCCATGTGCCCGTCAGAGCCCACTCGTCCACCGTATGGTCGCAATCGCCAGGATTCAGAGTTTCGCCGCATGTCCGACATAGTACAAACATCAGCTTGTTATTCATCTTTAGAGGCAATACGGGGTGGTAGAGCGATGTAGGCGGCAGAATTGTGCACTTGAGCAACCCTTCGGCGCTCATCCCCAGTTTCCTGCATTCGTCGTTGCCGACGGCCAGCTTTGGATGTCCAATCGGGTATTTTCCATACTTGCATACCCACGGGTAGAGGGAACACACGTCGGCGTACTGGATGGTTTCGTCCTCTTTAGCGGCGCAGTAGGTCTTTATATTTCCCGTCCTGCCGCCGAAGAATGCGTGGCGAGGGTTGAGAGGCGCTGCGTTGAGGACGGGATGATTGTCGAGGTAATCCATGGACTTGTCGTCCTTCTTCTGCTGCCTAAATACACACTCCCACATCTCGACGACCTGGTAGCCGGCCTGTGCGATTTTAGCGTTCTTGGCCCTTGTCCTTTCGAGGCGTGCGTTGTGCGTGTCCGCCGGATCGTCCTCCAGAGCAGCGTCACGTCCATTGGGGAAGCACTTGGGGCAGCCGTGGAACCAGCATCCTTGGAACTCGTACACGGTGTTTGTCTCTGTGCACAGCCCGTCGACCTTTAGGCCGTCGACCTTCATCTCTCGGCCGTTACCTGCATGACTTATTCGCAGGTTGCCCTCTGTTTCGAGCCACAACAACCATTGCAGAGCGATAAACGATTGTTTATCGGCCAGGCGGTAGCCAGCCTTTGGTAGTATGGCTATGGTGTTTGGTTTAAGAAAGTTCCTTCTGAACGCCAGGTTACATGCGCTGGCGATAGTCACCGCCTCCAGAAACGGATCGACATTGCACTCTTGTAGGAAACAGGCCCTGAATTTCAAGCACGCCTGTGCCAGGATCTCCACGTCCGATAGGCAGTACTCGAATATCTCCTTTTGAAAGTCAAAGACGTACTCGTTGCGCACCTGTTCGTCGTACCATAGTGTGAACTCTTCGTGATTCTTGTCAAACATGGAGTCGGGGCAGTAGTACTCTTTGGCAGGCATGGGTCCTACATACGTTTGGTTTGCCAACGTGTTGAACAGGTGCGGAAAATATCCCTTTTTCTTTTCCGGAGGCAGATCGAAGGCTTTAGGCAGTTTAGATAGAGCCATAGGCATGTAGTTGAGAGAATCGATGAACCTTGTGTTATCAATCTCCATGAGGATGACCTTGGTGCCTCGCATAATCAGTTCGGGTGTAAACTGTGTCTCTTCTATGACGTACTTTAGGATAAACTGGAAGTCAAAGGCCTGGCCGTTGTGAGCGATAACAATCACCTTCTTGTACGCCTTTCGCACTTCCATTAGGTACGCCATGAACCCGTTGATGGGATCCTCTCTGAAGACTCTGGTTCTATCCGTACACTGTAGGCAGGCGCCTCCTCCGTTCATACACATCCAACAGTATTGCTGGGATACACACAGGTTGACCCGATGCACACGAGCGTCGTTAATAACCTCGTCTTGTCGAGTTTCAAGATCAAAGAAGACAAACAGGAAGTTGGTTGATAGCGGGCGACGTGTATCAATTCTCATGTAGCACAGATGGCCTGCAGGCATGTAATCCTTACACACTTTACACAATAGTTTTCGCCGCAAACGTGAGGAGCTTTTCTTTTTTTCGTTAGAATGTATCTATTACAGTCTGGGCACTTTCTTATAGCCCGGCATACGCTTTTCATGTGCGCCTTAAAACAGGCTCTATTTTGAAATTGTCTATTGCAGTCGCCGCACAGGATGCCGTCGTCTTCAAGCACACATGGCGGGGTCCTCTTACAAGAGTTGCATTGGGCTGAGCATCTATGGTGCAGGCGATCGTCGTATGGAACATGGACACAATTCGCAATAGTAACTACAGGCGAACGCACCTGTCAGACTTGTAACAACATTAAAGTGGTTGGCGTGATATAACAAGTTTAGCCTGTGCTTGGGGTTCTGAACGTCCCCTTCAAAGTAGATATCACGACCTTTGCTGCCGTAATTGTAGACGGTGATTTTATAATCGGCGAGTAAATCTTGAAACTGTTGCAGCTCTCTAATGCCTGCACCACCTTCTCCTATCTGCACCCCTGCGTCCGTCATTAGCTGTTTTGCTCTGTTGGTTTGACGTTTGCATCTGTCCCTACACACAAGCTTGTACTCTGGGTCTCTTGACGCATGCGCTATAGCTACAGCCAGAGCACGGGGTAAACAGAGGTTGTCTGTGTTTTTAATCGTAACAATCCCCTTCCTACAGTGCGATTCTTCTACGAAGTTATTATACAGTCCGGGTCTTACACGCCCACGCCCTCGCCCTATAGGTAATTTAACCTTTGTACAGGTCACTCTGAAGGTGTCGTCGGCTTTAAATGTATTTGCGTTACTCTGGATTATTGAGCCTAGGATGTTAAACAAGGCGTCCACAGTTGTCGCAGAGGCAGCTCTAAACGCAATATATCCAGGGGCGTGGTTTCGGAGATTTAAGCTCTGCATGGTGAAGCCCAATTGCATGTCTTCGGTAGCGTTGTTCTTCATAGTCTCTAGGATTTCCTCTAGTCCTCGTCTCACCCACATCAGCTCGTTTTCCGTGGCTGGTACGGGGTTAAAGTTGAATGTCACTCTAGTACCGTTCAAACGGAATTTCCTTACATAAGTCTGTTCCGTTGATACAACACGTACGGCCATTTTACAGATACAAGTCACTATAATAGATCTTAAATTAACACAGATATATGCTATATATTCAAATTGATTCTATGTGAAATAGTTTTGAGAAAATAACTAGAATAAGATTACTAAGATTGACAATGGTATATGTTGAACAATTTAAAATTAAATCTAGTTGTTTGCTAATACTCGTATTTGCTAGATAAGTATTAAAATATTGTGATTAATTTGTTTTCATAAATATTCAGATCAACAATGATATTAGATTATACGAGTTATTCGACTCACAAGTCGCAATGAATAGCGATTGCTTTAATATAGGCTACAGATTTCCCACTAGAACAAGTAAAATCAAGATAGCTTACCAGAATGTTTCTTCTTCCAAAGCTGTATGACAAGTATTGTTTTTCGCGATGAGATTTATACTTCATAGACGCCTGCCCCTCCATACCAAATGGAATCTCCCGCCGAGATTAATAGAGATCGGTCCATCTCGAATGGACTCGTCCACCCCTCTCGAATGGACTCTTCCACAGCTATTTGTTTACTTTTTTACTAGCATGCGTAATAAATCGATACGTTTGTTGACACAATTACAATAACCTTGTCTCACAACACGAAAGTGCGGTTTATAGCGGTCACCAGGTGTCTTTGCGGTTCTATGCGTTATCTCTGCATGATTGCACATGTAGGTTAGGCTTGTTCACTCAGGCTATAAGGCCTTGTTACACTATTTCACCTCTAAAAGGCAGGCCATACTCTATATGTTTTTTTGATAATCTGTAGCGGGGGTCGCTAGCTAGTCATGGATCATAGCCCACTGTTTTGTTTAGCAATCAACCTGTGGCCCACGTTACCTGGGTTCCCTGGGTGGGCCCTGGGATCATTCGAGCTTTGATATTTCATATATTAATCAATTATATCTCACGATATCACCCACGTTGGTAGCCACCTCAGGGGCAGATCCTGAGACTGTCCGTGGGGTAGGTTGTTACACCTATTAGAGTTTCCAATAACCACCTCTAGACGTAGTCACCCCCGATTCCATGCTCATGGTCTTTCAGAGCCGCCTCTCGTCCATAACATCCCCCAGAGATGGTCCTGTTTGTTGCTGAGATCGCCCAATCTACTAAGGTTAGGTTAGATACAATTCGGCTAGCGGGGTTTTCCAATAACTACATCTAGACGTAGTCTATGATCAAGGTCATTCAGGGCTGCCTTCGTCCATAATAACCCCCAGGGATGGTCCTGAACGTAGCTAATGTTGCCCTTGTAATTAGTAGTATGTTAGGTTAGATACAATTTGGCTAGCGAGGTTTTCCAATAACTACATCTAGACGTAGTCACATACACCCTACAGTCTATGATCAACACCATGGGGTGGTCCTGAACGTAGCTAAGATCGCCCTTGTAATTAGGAGTATGTTGGGTTAGATACAATTTGGCTAGCTTAGGTTAGTTGTTTGGAATTAGTTTTTTCCATTTAACACCCCTCTAGGCTTGGTCAAAACCGCCCTTAGGGTTGGGTGAGGGGTCGCCGCCAGGCCTCTGCAACATCCGAAACTACCCCTATAGTCCTAGGTTACGCACCATATCGGACAACGCACATGTTCCAAAATTTTATCGAAAATCGCCCCACCACCAATCTACCCCCGGAGCATCCGCCGGGGAAGGTCCTGAACGTAGCTAAGGTCACCCCCTACACTTAGGTTGGGTTAGGTTGGATACAATTTGGCTAGCTTAGGTTAGTGGCTTGAAGTTAAATTTTTTCGAAAAATTACCCCCTACCCCTCTAAACGTGGTCAAAACCACCCCCGGGTCTGGGGTCAAGGTCGGGATGACCTTGAGCATCATCCAAAACTACCCCTATAGTCCTGGGTTACGTAGCGGCCGATTTTTTTTTTTTTTTCGAAAAACTACCCCCTACCCCCCTGAACGTGGTCAAAACCACCCCCGGGTCTGGGGTCAAGGTCGGGATGACCTTGAGCATCATCCAAAACTACCCCTATAGTCCTAGGTTACGTAGCGGCCGAGTTTAGGGGTGGGCGCGCTATTCTAGGGCACCTTCTACTCACGTTTAACTATAGTCAGAAACAAATTTTAACTCAAACATTATATGAATTACAATATATTTTCCTCCCCCCCCCCCTTAGATGTATAGGAATTTTCATAGGAATTTTGTGTTCTCAGGATTATTAACCTTTCTACAAATACACCTAAAAAACCTACACTTACAACTATAAACTAAACGGGTCACATTTACACTTACACCAGGAAGAGTATAGAGGAAATAGTACTTTTTAAATTTTCTTTTAAAATTGAAGTTTATCCACAATGGAAAGATAGTTCTTATATTGTTTGATGAACATTCGGAAGTTTTATACGATAAGTGTAAGAAAAAAAAGGAAAGAAGTGTAAGAAAAAAGAATGGCGACAAGGAAGTGAGAAAATGAATTTTTGTTACAGAAAAATATGTTCATCAAGATGGACTAGTGAACACTTGACTCACCATCAGGACTCTATATCGCCTTAGGCCAAATACGTTTTACAGGTCATGCTACCGCTTGCCTATATAGCTTTCTGGTGACCATTTTGAACCAGAACATGTCTGAAGATCCTCGGAATCTTCCATTAAAAATCTCTGAATCTTACCTACAACTCTCCTTGGTTCTTCTTGAACATCGCCATATGTCAATCCTGTATCTTTCCCACCCTTTTGAGGATTTTGTCAGATCCCTCTCCGTGCCGAGCCAAATGTTCAAACTACCCACATATCCAAGAACTCAGCAATTCGATTGAAACCCACCCAACTTCCTACCTCGTGCCAAGTTCGCTCTGGAACATCCATATAGCATTCTTATAACGATACATATTCATCGCTCACCTACCTCTAAGTTGTGGGTTAGTTCAATGCTTATTAGTTTACGTTTGATGTAAGCTACCTCTAAGCTTATGTCTATATCCTCAATATTGGTACTATTTTAAAGCTTTTTTGGCATTTTGTAAATACTGATAGTTTTTCGGATTTTTACATCTTTACTAAACAAAAATTGAAAAAAAGACAATACTTAAATGATAATAATACATAAGAGAAGGTCAGACAGGCATCTATCCCGTTGATGAAATAAACATGTCCTCCAACAACAATAAACTTCTAATTGTTGTGGCTGTTTATTGTCATTAATACTTGTTTTATTTTTTAAACACTTGTGAAAGAATAGCCGAGTTTAATTATTACTTTTTTTGGATACGTAATTGATGAAAAAATGTCTTCAATTTAGCACTAGTTCAATGAAGCGTATTCTGTAAAAGCATGTTGACATTTCCTAACTGTAAATTCTGTTCTTCAAAGCCACGATAACAGAAATAATTTATTAAAAGCTTAAAGTTAAGATGTTTACCCTTTGCCGTTTTTCACATTAATTCTAGGTCTCTGTAGAATTTAAATAGCGAAATACACATTACATTACTGAGAAAAAACGCATTTCAATTTATATACCTTAAAACCTGTTTATAAATATTTATAATGGGTCCTTTCTACGGAACAAAAGGAATGTAATTAAAAAGGGTGAAGTAACAGTTAAATTTAATATTGTTTATAGTGTTTGAGCATTATGGGTCTACTTAGAGGTACATGATAAACAGCAATATTTGAAGTCTATTTGTCACAAGAAATTGAAACAATCATGAGATTTTAGTTAGAGAACTTAGTTTTCAAAAATCCTGGAAATAAATAAAAGGGTATCAAGGTATTTGTATTTTTGAAATATTTCATATAAATGTTAGTACATAGTACGTATACAAAGAAAACGAAAATTTTAAAGTACATACTAGCCACAATGACATTTCTTTTCATCGATTTTGTTTCTCAGAAACTTGTGTATTTAAACTCATGATTTTACAATTTATAATAATTCATAAATGTACGAAGCTTAAATACAATTTATTTTAATAAAATTTCAACATTTTATGGATCGATTTTATCTGGAATCGTTTTAACGTGGCCAGTGTAATCAAAATATGTTTTCGCTTAGTCTTAATATCTAAGACATAAAAGAAAAGAAAGTTGCATCTCATTAGAAGTAAAGATTTATCTTGTACAAACATACATAAATGGCTAATAAACATTTTGTCTCTCTTGGTTATAAAGTTTAATCCCATTCTAATACAATTTAGTTAAATGCTATATACTTTGTATACACTTAATCTGAAGGTTTATTATTTTTTTAAAATTTTATATTTACTTGAACTTCTAATAAGAGTACAGTTTAAAAATTTAGAAAACAAATGAGCAGATAAATTAAACGAGAAATTATAAATATTATACAAATTATAAATAATATTCGAGCTGGCTTGTGAGGGAAAGTTATAATTAAAGAATAAAAATAAAAATATATAAAACGGATATAATGAATCATTGATAGATAACATCCATAACAAAATGAAACGGACGAAAATTAATAATTCAAGATGTGCGTTACTAAAAAATAGAGAGGAAAGAAAATGGATTAGATTAGCTTACCATCCACCTTTATCTAATTTGGCTAAAAAAGCTTTGGAGAAGAACAGTAATGTAAAAGTAACGTTAGTTACAAGAACTAACCTAAAAAATCTATTAGGGAACCAAAAAGATATAATAAAAAATGAAAATAAATCGGGAATTTATAGTTTGCAGTGTGGTATGTGCCAGATGAAATATATTGGACAAACAAAAAGAAACATACTAGTTAGAGCAAAAGAACATTTTTCCCATGTTAAATTTAATAGGCCTGAAAAATCAGCTATGGTAAAACATTGTTTGGACGAAAAACACAAATTTAAAAGTAAAAATGTTGTCCTTTTAAAAAAATGTGATAAATTTGAATGAATTAGATGGATGGGAAACTTTATTTATAAATATAAATAAAAATAAAATTGTTAATAATGAATTAGGACCAATTCAAAATTCAATATTATTTTAAATTAATTAATTGTTAAATACTATCTTTTTTAAATTTTTTAAATTATTTAAATAATTTTATTATTATATTTTACTAGTAATATAGGCTCATCAAAATTAAATATTTATAATTAACATATGTTATTTAATGTAATTATATTAGTAGCTGTGGCTATAAATTTGACAATGCCCAGATCTGATTTTCATTTTGTTTTTACTTTTGTTAAAACTTTATAGGTTATATTTAATATATATTTTTTTAGTTAATTTGATTTGTGTATATTCACTAAGGATGATGACAAATTAGTCGTTGAAACGCGTATGAAATAAAAAAAAAAATTATATTTGTGAGTTGTACCATATTTTTATTCTTTAATTATTATACAAATTGTTTTATTTTTATCCGTTGTTTTAATTAATATTTGCCCTGTTACTTCGCGTGTTTTGTCATCCTATGTGTAGGGCTTTTATTTTTTAAATTCCTTTATTTTAATAAATACATCATCTAACTATTTTGTAAAGATATTTGACTTGTCACTATTTTTTTTATAAAGTACGACACAATCTGCACAATGTTCTATAAACGTAAAACATCATACGAATTTCTAAATGAACATGAATTTATTATTTTTTGCCAACCTGGAAACTAAAACATATGACTCTTGTTTGTAATCATATTTCTTATTGCATTGCTAAATTCCCACTTGCAGTGTTTATTTATTTGGGTTTACCGAGAACTGACGCAGTAGGGGGTTCGTAGCACTGCCTGCATAATACATATATGTGCACGGTATTTGATACATGAAACACCTGGATTTTCTTCGATTTATTTTATTTTTGTACACCTATTTCAAATAACAAGACCAAATGTATATACTGAGGGAGTGTAACTAGTATTCTTTTTCTTAAGCTTTTCTGAAAGCATAAACAAGTTGTAATAAGCCGTCCAAAGTGTTTATTCTCATAGAAGTGTTAGCCTAGTGTAAACAATTTTCTGTGATGACTTAGATAACTGTAATTTTTTTAAACATTAAACAGAGGATCAGCTTTCGATAATTGCACTCAAAAAACTGTTGATCTTTGAGTGTACATTTGCAAAAAGAATTAATTTTATAGTTTACATTTTTTTGTTTTAGTTAAAATATTTTTATCACTAACCACCCTCGCTAATACCCTTGTATAATCAATTGCGTTGGTGGCCTATTGCGTAAGTAGTTGACTACTAACATATTCTGGGTTTGATTCTCGATAGTGCAAAAAACTTGATGTGTGTTTTTTCAGTCGTTAGTACGACTTTGTGAAAATGAGTACCTAGAGTAAATAATACGGAGTTAAAGAAAAGAGCTGACGACCAAAAGAAAAGCAGCATCCTACCATTTTTCGAGTTATCATTAACATTAAATTGAGTGAACGTAAAGGGATAAGTACTGAATCAAGAAACAAATTAGGTTATAGAAGGCGATTTTACTCTGTCTGTCCTAAGCCACTAATTGACACAAAAGAATCATTATTATGAAGAACGTCAAGAGAAAATAGCTAAAGGAATCTTTCGCTAAGAAATAAACCAACATATATTTCATAAAGAGCTATTTTAGTGTTCAGAAATTTTACCTCGTGGATTTTATTTCCCATGTCGATAAGTGATACTTGAAAGTTATTAATGCTTACCGACAAGAGACGCTGTCGAAGATTGTCTAGTGCAACTCAAGACGTTTTACCTGAATATATTTCTCAAAACTTTGTTCATAGGTTTGGAACTGTTTTTAATTAGTTTAATAATAACAAATTAAGGTTTTAGCTTTAGTGTTTTTCTTTACTGCCCTTACAGTGGTAATTATTTTACACTGTTGAATTCTAATTTTTCTCAATAAATATAACATTCAACTGATTTTAAAAAGATATTTGACTCTAAACCATTTTTTATATGGTTCTAAAAAATCTCTACAAAATTCTATAAACGTATTTGCCTTTACAAAAAAAGATCATATGAGTTCCTAAATAAACATGAATTTATTTCTTTTATTTGCACCGCCCTGGAAACAGAAACATTACTTTTGTTATGTCAACATATTTCCTAATTTATGGCTAGATTCCCACTTGCAGTGTTTATTGATTGGGGTTTACCGAGAACCGACTTGCCGCAGGGAGTTCGTAGCACAGTTATAGCTGCCTGCAACTCCCTGCATAATACATATTATGTAAACGGTATTTGATACATGAAACACCTGGATATACTTCGATTTATTTTATTTTTGTGTATCTATTGCTGATAACAAGACCAACTGTATATACTAATAGGGAGTGTAACCAGTATTCCTATTCACAGGCTTTTCTGAAAGCATGAGCAAGTTGTAATAAGCCGTCCAACGTTTTTATTCTCATAGACATTTCAGGCTAGTGTAAAATATCCCCTATGATGACCTAAATAACTGTTATTTGTTAAACATTAAAAAAAACAGCTTTTGTTTATTACGCTTAAATAAACTGTTGATTTAAGAGTGTTCATTTGTAAAAAGAATTAATTTAGTTGTTTAAATATTTTTTGTTTTAAGCCGAAATATGTTTATTGCGTAGAATAGTTGACTACTAAAAGGTTATGGGTTTGATTCCCGATAGTACAAACACTTGATGTGTGTATTTTCAGTTGTTCGATCGTCTTATCTTGTAAAAAGTAGTACCAGAGAATAATTTGGGGTTAAATTATAGAGCTGACAACAATATTTTCTATGAATAATAAATTGTCATGTAGGCCCTAACCCAAAGATAGCCATATACCTCAAATGAACGTTTCATATAACTGAAAGAAAAGCAGTTTCCTACCTTGTTTCGAGCCTTTATTATTAATAGCTTGAGTGAAAATAATAGCAGAAGTAGCCTAATCTGTTAATAAACAAACAGATTAAGGAGGTCAAGGGGGCGATTTTTACTTTCTCTGTCTTAAGCCACTAATTGTCGCAAAAGAGTCATTATTATGAAGAACGTCAAGTGAAAATAATTAAAGGAATTTCTAGCCAAGAAACAAACCACCTAAATTTCATAAACAGCTATTTTAAAGTACAGAAATTTTAACTCGTTGATTTTATTTCCCACGGCGATCAGCGACTTGTACGTTATTAGAGCTTAGCGACAAGAGGCACTGTCGAAGATTATCTAGTGCATATATTAATATTTTAAAAATTTACTCACCTGTTTGGAAAGTCTTTAATTTGTTTATTAATAATATTTAAATGGTTAGCTTTAGTGATTTGTGTTTACGGCCTTCATACTGGTAAATATTTTACGCCGATAAAGTCTTATTTTTCCATTGTAACATTTAGATGCATTATACCATTCACTTAAACGTTCACACAAGAGTTATACGATGGTTTCGGATGATATATCCGGGTGGAGACATTTTAGCCCCGGTAAAGCCAGGTCTATTTAAGGTAAGTCTGCCTCCCCACGCAATGCCCCAATTTCCCCCTACGACCATTACCATGAGACCCATTTTCTTAGTCCCACCACATTCTATTAACCATTGTTTACATTTTTCTAACAAGGAGATGTAAACACCTATTTTGACTCGCATAGAGAGTGGGTCTATTCACACACGTGAAGCCATATTAGGGCCTATCTCCCATATATCCATTTACCCTTATAACTGGATAGACCCAGTTAAGGGGTTATTTACCCTTATAACCCCTTTATATTCTTACTGTAAACAGTCCGGTATTCACAATCCGTTCCTACTTTTGTAGATGTGATAATGGCTAATCGCCTTGTAGCCACAGAAAGTACGATACATTTTTAAACATATAATGACAGGATTTGTGAGAAATTCCTTGTGAGAGTGATTTATAAGCTATAAATGATTACATCGCTGTCCTTTGTAAATACCCCTGCTATTGATTGAAAGATTTAGTGAGGTCTGCGAACTCGTGCGTCGCGTTTGGCCTATAAAGATGGCCGTAAATGATCAGTAACATTCAGTCAAAGGCTTTAAAAGAACGTTCACGAAGTTTTAAACACTTTTTTCTCGCTTTTTGGACAAACAGGTCGCAGCTTTAAACAAAGAGCCTAAGAACACAAACAGAACACCAACTCAACATTTTACAACCACATAAAAGATACAGGACACAAATACACAGACATTTACTATAACCTAGAAATCCTACACATCAACAAAAAGGACCACATCTCAACACTCTAGAACAATACAAAATTTACAGACACACAAAAACACAAAGTACAAACATATTAAACGAGCAAACACAATACGAATCACACATACTTTTTGATCCTATCGAAAAAATACCTTTAAAACCGTCACCACTTGACCTAACATCTCCAAGTAGAAGGAACTGATGAAGAATGGCACATAGCGATCGAAAACGTTCTGTCTCAGTAAGTTTTAACAAATTTACTAAATTCAAAGTTCGGATAGTCAAGAACTATTGTTTAAGTGATTATTAAGATTCATGAAACGTAATTGACTATAAAATTCAAGACTTTTTTTTCAAATTATAAAATGGCGTTTCGTTATACATAATACAGAAAATCCAATTTTACATAAACTGCATAGATAAAGGACTTTAAATATAAGTACGTATTTTCGTAACTTGAACAACTAATTGTTTTAGGTAACTATTTTACTGTTATATGGGGCACCATCGGCTTTCTGGAAGATGCTCCTGCTTGTAACTATGGGTATAAACAGAAGATTTTATTCATGTTGAGTCATTCTAGCTTTTAGGGTCCCACAGAAAGGAATGATTGTTTATTATATTGGTAAATAAACGTCTGTATTGAATCGAATACTGAAGTGAGCAAATAAAAACAAAATTACTGTTTTTTTGCAAAAAAAATTATTAGAAAATTCTAAACAAATTTCATATATACAGTACAAAGTGTCATATGAATTACATAAAAGAGTTTGGTAAGACATTTGTCTTACCTTTTCTGAATAAGAAAAGGAGGAAAATGAGTAGAACAGTTTTAAAAAAATTATAAAATAAGTTAATTGTCGAGGGGATTGGTTATATTTGTTTGCAAAAGTTAAATAATTATGCTTTTAAAGTTAAATAGGTTAGAGATTATAATTAAAGAATACAAATATGGTACAACTCACAAATATACAATTTTTTATTTCAAACGCGTTTCAACGACTAATTTGTCGTCATCCTCAGTGAAAATACACAAATGAAATTAACTAAAATATATATATATATATATATTAAACATAACCTATAAAGTTTTAGCAGAAGTAAAATTTTTTAGTTTTTACTTTTGCTAAAACGTTATAGGTTATGTTTAATATATATATATATAATAGTTAATTTCATTTGTGTATTTTCACTGAGGATGACGACAAATTAGTCTTTGAAACGCGTTTGAAATAAAAAATTGTATTTTTGTGAGTTGTACCATATTTTTATTCTTTAATTATAACTTTCACTCACAAGCCAGCTCGAATATTATTTATAGGTTAGAGATTATTGAAAAAAACATGTGTTGGTAAAAGAGTGTTTTGTATAAAATTTTGTGTCCGGATTTTTCTTACGCAGCAGTTTCCTTTTTTCCCCAACTGAATTATGATTAATTTATTGTTTATTAAGTAGAATGTTTACTCATACTAACGTTAACTAGACTTCCTTGAGTGTAAATCCAAATCCAAATGACAGGAACACTGATTAATAGATTTGTTAGTTGTCTTTGCTTGTCGGTGTTCGCATTATGGTTGTAGACACTCAATTTAATTTTAAATGGTATTTTCAAGCTGTAGTATTATTTATGAAACTCCGGGACATTCCTTTTCTTACGTTACGGCCCAAATTTATGAAACGGTCGCGAGTGATTTTCAAACCTTGTTTCTATTATAAAATCCTGTTATTTACTTGGTTTATAATTATCAAGTTAAACTAGGGAAAATACTTAAAAGTTGTTCTTCTAATCTCTAGAAGCTATTTTTTTCGACCAATGTAGTATTTTTATATATGATTTGTAAACTTCATAACATAAACAGATATTATTTTGATTGAAAATTATGATATCGCTTATTTTTTAATTAAATTTTTTTGACATACTTTTGATGTACAACGGGAGTAAAACTTTAGAAATTTGGTGATACATTTCAGACGTTCTTTGAGTCATATTTTCATGAGATGAACCGATTGTGCTAAGATTTTAAAAAACCAAACAAGATGGAGGTTAAGGCTAAAAGCGGTTACTTGAAGGTTATGCCTAGACAGTTCTTTATGTTCAAAATCCTCATTATTTGATGAAGCCTAAAAATGATAATTTGTAAAATTTATATCTAAAGTTATAATAATAATAGTTAACATTATTATGAAAATTATAAACTACTAGCTTTAAAATTGAAAAAAAATATGAAATAAGTATATTATGTTAACAAAAAAACTATATTGGGTCAATAGGTTAATTTTATAAAATTATTTATTTAAATCAATTACTAATAACTCTAAAGTAAATATATGAGTTTAATTCCACGTTTTGGAAAATATTTTACCAGGATAACAAATAAAATGTTCTAAATTAGGATTTTAAAATATTTCTTCAAATTGAGTAATTTTTTCTTAGACATTCAGATGGTTTTCTCTAGATGGAATAACTTAATCGATTGTCTTCTTGTAAGCGTGCATTTAGCTAATTAATATTATCTCTTCTATTTGGATGGTGTTTTCACGATTTTTTAATACAAAATTTCTTTTGAAGTTATTTGTACTTTGCACATTTTATAGTCCAAATTTATAGATCATAGTAATTTTGCCAATCTCTTTCGCATATAATGATGTTATTTCGTTAAATATTTTTCGTTCTATATATTTTAGCTATATTTTCTGCGAAAGGAGCATATAATAAAACCCGCACCAGGTTCATGTTTATTTGATAAATATACTTAAAACAGTTTTATTCCAATACAATTTTCATTGTCGTTACTTTTATTATTAAAATACTACATTTAAAAATTCAACCACTAGATTTTAAATTAAAAATATTCTCTGCCTGAGAGAACATTTGCTGATAAAACTACCCCTTATAAAATAAGTTATTTTTTATTACAGTGGTCATTTTGGTTTCTAAAGGAAACCGGCAAACCACAGTCATCTGTTAAGCGCTTTCTCTTCTTAAAGCTTGTGGCTAAATTTGATTAAACTAAACGTGGCTTAATTTTATTTTCTCCTGTTACATTACTGAAAACAAAAATAGTAAACCGCTCCATTACGCCTTTTGTAACCAGGGGAATTTTTATACTTTTTTCTAATCCTTGTAGTGGCTAACATGTGATAAAGTATGTTTCATAGAAATTGTAAGTCTGTGATCATATTGGACCATTTGAAAAAAAATGTAAAATTTTATCTTGAGGTCCCGTTTATTGTCATAGTCCTCCTATAAAATGTTTTCCACTGTAGATCCTAATTTGTTTTGACTCTGTTACAAAAAATCAAACCATCCTATTGCACGATGGAAATTTACCATATACTTTGTCTTTTAATTGTTTTTAAATTTTGTTGGCTTTCTTCTGTAGGACAGGCACCGACACTGCATCACTCACTATCTCCTAACTGTACATGTCTAGTTCTTATTTCCTCAAGAGATTTCGCACATACTCTATTCAAACACCAAAATATAATTTTTGATTTATTAATCTTCCACCCAATTACAGTTAACCGCCCTAACTTTAAGCCCAATTCATTTTATTTGAATTCATTCATCTCTAAAATCTTTATTTTCAAATTGCTTTAAATTGCTTGAGGCTTAGACCCTATATGTTCAATTTCGACACTGTTGCTTGCTTACAATTCATATTTAAACTTAAAGAAGCTGAAGACGTTTTTAAACCGTAATTTCTAATGTAAAAAATGACGACATTTTTAAACAGTAGTTTTTAAACACAATGCCGTTTTAAATGTTAGAGATCAAACGAATCTTTTGAAACAAAATTTTCCAAACACAAATTAAACGAGGCTTTTAGACATAATTAATTAGTAACGCCGGACTGAAGCAACCGGAAGCGTAATAGAGCTACTCAAGTGAGAATGAAGAAGGGGGGGGGATATGTGCGGTCTGTGGAATACCGTCGGGAGATAAACAAACACTCCTCTGTTCCAAGAACGTTAACAGCCAACACAAAAATGTTCCTGAAAACATCGTTGACTGGCGATTTACCGTCGAACAACGCGGACTATCGAGTAGTGAGGGTTTTCTGTAACTCGATGATATTTTGGAGCTATCCAAATAG
>JBAIZL010000007.1:40686784-40721784 GCA_036971475.1 Prosapia bicincta
AGAGGAGGGAAATGTGCAGAAGTAAAACAGTTAAAATATTTGGATCAGAACATTCTCATACCCAGTACTTTTACTGGTATCCTTGATTCCTAGTCATCCACTTAGGACTGATTTTTTATTTAAAAAAACATTCCTGTCATTCATTCCTGCTTAAATCAACAAAGAAAACTGTTAATTTAGTTTCTTTTCATTTTATAATTTCAATTCATATATATATGTCACAATAACAATATAAAGTGGTTAAATGGAAAGCAAATTTCCATGCAATTTTCCATATTCCTTTCTATTAATGGTGTTGGACTATTATTTTTATTTGTTAATACTCTCTCTTTCTTTTCGTCTCTTGCATTGTGTTGTAATTTCTTTTCTTTATTTTCTCTTTCTCTTCGCAATGTCCGTTTGTGAAGCAAGGTTCTATACCATAAATCCAGTTTGTTTATTTTATTGTTTTAATTCATTTTTAATCCTTATTTATGATATTGTGTGGTAACCATGACAAGAATTAAAAGTTGTGCAATGGAAGTTTCGACGATAACCAAAATGGGGCAATAGAAAAATTCATATAGATCTTTGAGAAGTACATTTCTAGCTATGAGAACGTTGGCTCAGTGCCAAAGCGCTAGACTTGGAACATGAAGTTACTCAGTTCGAATCTGAGTTCAAACATCCAAATTTTTACAATTTAATTATTGAATATATATTTGAAAAAACTGTAATAATATTAATTGTCATCCACTGGAGGTTCAATAAAATTATTATAACTTGGTTGGATGAATAAAAGCGTATTTTATTAACGATTGAAAATTTGTACCAGATATATATAAGGAGAGTGTGAACTAATAGAAGAAAATAAAAAAGCGAAAGAATTTATTTAAGAAAGTGAAGGATATTAAAAGAATTTACGTAAAGACGTCCATTATATTCACGAACTACAGGAAATATCTACGCGAAAGGAAAGAGACATCCTTAAATACAATTCGAAGAATTACCCATAAGGTTTACAGTATGAAACATACAAAGAGGTCCATTTCAATAAAAGACGATTAAAATAAAATTCCTTTCAGATGGGAATTACTCAATCCGTCCTTATTCTTCTAAAATCATCGCAGTGTGGATTGGAAAATATAGAAAACATAGACAGAAATATTTAACAACATATTTAAAATTTTTACTTTTATTACTAAAACTTTGGAACGGAAACGTAGTAGAATAAATATTTTTGTGTTGTGGTTTATTTTTTTATTAAAATTTATTAATTTATTAAAACTTTGGACTTGAGACAGAAGATAGTAGCGAGTTAAGGCACTGGCAAGACGATTACAGGTGTAAAGGTACTTCATAATATTTTCTTCAGGCGGGATCAGTTATAATATGACGTCATACAGCAAAGTACTAAAAGGCTATAGCTATATTCTAGCTGTTATCGATTGCTTTACAATATTTACATATGGTCATTCTATTGAAATCAAAATGTGCAGAAAACTTAACATCTGCTATGGGGAAACTATTATCCAATAACCATAAGAAACGCGTAGAAACAGATGATGGAAAACAATTTTCCAATAAATCTATTACATCTTCTTTGAATAAACACTCAATAAATCATTACGTAACTAAATGTGAAAAACGTGACTTCTTCAGTGAAAAGATTTTACCTATTAAAAAGTGAAGAATAATCCTACAGAATAACCCAATAATTGTTATTGAAAAATAGTTTCTGAATTTTTGGTTACATAGATTCACAGTTCTGTCCTAAAATTTGAGTTATTGTTATAGAGAATCGCATTTAACAAATCACTGGTATAAATGAAGGTATTCTGTCCGTATTCATGTTCACCTGATTAAAAAATAATAGTTTTTTAAAGTTATTATTATACATAACAACAATGAGATTTACGTTCAATCCTAATTGTTACTTTTTAAAACGATTGTTGTATTTGTAAGTTGTGAAAGCGTAGGCTAAAGTTGGCAATTCTGGGTCTGACAGTCCTTTGAAAATTGCCTTTATTTACAGAATTTCTGTTACTGTTTCACCGAGTCGGTGCAAGCATTTGAATTAGAAGTTTGATTCAAGATGAAACACAATTTGTTCTAAATATACAACGTACCTTCAAATGTAGGATGTTTCAGTAATTTGTTTTCTCATTCCAAGACTCGATGAAAGTAAATTAGTCATAACTGATTGCTCTTTAACAATATTGCTATTTTACAATAGCTGGTCGGTATTGTGGCCTCCTCTTTCAATCCTTCATGCTTTGATAAATCCCTGTTATATTATTTATAAAATGAAATTTCCATTCATTGGTTTATGAAATATCGGGCACATTCTTTCTTAACGTACTACTTTTTTCAGAAGAGAAGCCCTGGTCTGAGTGAAATTAAGGTACGTGTTAATATATTACCCGCCTTGTGGAACAAATCCACTTATGGTAAGTGCTAGTAAATGGTTACTTGCAACATAAGACCAAGTACCAGGGCAGTAGAGATTTCCAGGTTTTAAAAAATGATAGAATATCTTCAGTCATGTGCCTCAGCACAGTTCCTTCCTATTTCATTTAAGGACAGTCGATCACTTCGTGACCTCCAGCGTAGTAAGTTAATTTTGTATCATTAACGCAGCACTTTACATCAGGATATCAGAGTTCACAGGTGGTATGACTAATATTTCGGCCTCAAATTAGTAACTGAGTGAGCGACCAGCTCGAACATGATTTCTTCTTCCTCCCTCCATCTCCCTAATGTGCACAACATGAGTAACTGAGTGAGCTGCTAGCTCTAATATGACTTCCCCTTCCGCCTATCATCTCCTGAATGTATAATACATTAGTGACTGAGTGAGCCGCCAGCTCAATCATGATTTCTTCTTCCTCCTTCCATCTCCCTAATGTGTAAAACATGAGTAACTGAATGAGCCGCCAGCTCTAATATGACCTCCCCTTCTGCCTAACATCTTCTGAATGTATAATACATTAGTGACTGAGTGAGCCGCCAGCTCAATCATGATTTCTTCTTCCTCCTTCCATCTCCCTAATGTGTAAAACATGAGTAACTGAATGAGCCGTCAGCTCTAATATGACTTCCCCTTCTGCCTAACATCTCCTGAATGTATAATACATTAGTAACTGAGTGAGCCGCCAGCTCAATCATGATTTCTTCTTCCTCCTTCCATCTCCCTAATGTGTAAAACATGAGTAACTGTATGAGCCGCCAGCTCTAATATGACCTCCCCTTCTGCCTAACATCTCCTGAATGTATAATACATTAGTAACTGAGTGAGCCGCCAGCTCAATCATGATTTCTTCTTCCTCCTTCCATCTCCCTAATGTGTAAAACATGAGTAACTGAATGAGCCGCCAGCTCTAATATGACCTCCCCTTCTGCCTAACATCTCCTGAATGTATAATACATTAGTAACTGAGTGAGCCGCCAGCTCAAGCATGATTTCCTCTTCCTCCTTCCACCTCCCTAATGTGCACAACATGAGTAACTGAGTGAGCCGCCAGCTCTAATATAACTTCCCCTTCCGCCTACCATCTCCAAAATGTATAATACATTAGTGACTGAGTGAGCCGCCAGCTCAAGCATGATTTCCTCTTCCTCCTTCCACCTCCCTAATGTGCACAACATGAGTAACTGAGTGAACCGCCAGCTCTAATATGACTTACCCATCCGCCTTCCATCTACTGAATATATAATACATTAGTGTCTGAGTGAGCCGCCATGATCCGTGGCTGAGTTACATTTTGATCGCGGTTTAATATAGGCCTATTGTTTCCATTCGGACTTGTGCATGGGCTGTTTCTGTAATCATAACTATATTTAAAACTAGTTCAAAGGGTTTATTTTGTTATTTAGTATGGTCAAATTTAACGACAATTCACAAGTAAATAACTGCTAATAAGAGCTATAGGCAGCTCTTAGTGAAGACACCTAATATATTAACCTAATTTATTAAGGCTAGTAAGAAAATACACTCAATAACATTGAAATAAAGAAGACTGTTAATGGCAAAAAGATCCATTTATATTCCTATTTTCGACAGTATTCTTATTTACATAAAAACTAAGGTCAAAGCCGAACTAAGTTCAAAAAGACTTAGTTTAAAATTTCTCTTTCAACAAGTTACATTGAGAAGAGAAGTTTTCTTTACGCACATAAACCCTACAAACCTCTACAGTTAGACCCTTTATAAAATTACAACCTACAACCCTATACAGTTAAACCCTTTATACAGTTAGAACATACAACCAACCTTATACTCTTAGACCCTATATATTCTGAGAACCTACTAACCTATACTGGTAACACATTTATACACTTAGAACCTACAACCCTATACATTTAATCCCATTATACACTTAGAATCTACAACCATATGCTGTTAAAAACTTTACACACATTGTACCTAGAACCCTATACATTTAAACCCTATATAGACCTATACACTAGGCACCTATAGCCCTACACTGTTGGACCCTTTATACAGTTAGAACCTACAACTCTATACATTTAAACCCTTTATATACTTCGAAACTACAGCCCTACAGACCCTTTATACACTTAGAACCTACAACCCTATACAGTTAATCCCTTTATACACTTGGAACCTACAACCCTATACAGTTAGACCCTTTATAAACTTAGAATCTACAACCCTATACAGTTAGACCCTTTATAAACTTAGAATCTACAACCCTATATAGTTAGACCCTTTATAAACTTGAAACCTACAATCCTATACAGTTAGACCCTTTATACACTGAGAACCTACAACTCTATACTGTTAAACCCTTTATACACTTAGAACCTGTAGACCTAATCCTGTAAAGTTAAACCCTTTATACTCTTAAAACCTACAACCCTATATAGTTAAACCCTTTATCAACGTGTACCCTACAAACAATTACAGTTAGACCCTTTATACACTTAGAACCTGTAGACCTAATCTTATAAAGTTAAACCCTTTATACTCTTAAAACCTACAACCTTATATAGTTAAACCCTTTATCAACGTGTACCCTACAAACAATTACAGTTAGACCCTTTATAAACTTAGAATCTACAACCCTATACAGTTAGACCCTTTATAAACTTAGAATCTACAACCCTATATAGTTAGACCCTTTATAAACTTGAAACCTACAATCCTATACAGTTAGACTCTTTATACACTGAGAACCTACAACTCTATACTGTTAAACCCTTTATACACTTAGAACCTGTAGACCTAATCCTATAAAGTTAAACCCTTTATACTCTTAAAACCTACAACCTTATATAGTTAAACCCTTTATCAACGTGTACCCTACAAACAATTACAGTTAGACTCTTTATACACTTTAACCCTACAAAGCTATACAAAGTACTGGTCTTGGTAAATTTACAGATAATGGTCCTACTACTGTAGCAACCTACCTTTCTTCGCCGTAATTCGAAACTTGGCGTTTAAATATAAAAACTTTAATTGATGCAATGAGAAATTTACAAAAAAAACTAAATTATGAACAATGTAAGATATTAACTATAAGAGTGTATAACTTTACTCAAATTGTTTGTAAATAAACTCGATTTTTCTATGAATGGTTAATAATTTTACCACTATATTTATTAGAACCGGACGAAGCGGGTAATAACTAAGCAGTCAACACACACCGCTACAAAATACCAAAATACCCTTTTTGGCGTTATTAATGGATATTCAACCGCGCAGAATACTGACAAGCTGAGCTACTAAGGACGGTTTGGTGTCCCTCGCTGCTCCCTGTACACCACCACCATCTATTATTCACACACCGTCTCTTTCATCACATACATTTTGTCTCTATACCGCCAAAACTCACATTCATATTCACCTGAACTACACGTGGAAATACAAACTTCATTTAATGTTTCTCACAAGATTTTTATTGTTTGCTATAAGGTGCTTTGAATGTTTTTCATAAAGCTCTTTGAATATTTAACACATTTAATGGCTACTAAGCTTTTCCAAATTGTGTGACAAATGATTGAGACTCGTATATTAGAAATAATGGAGTCTCAAGGTCATTTATAAAGGTTAATCCAACATCAAGCTAACACAAACAAACTCATCTCACAAACCGGTTTCCCTGTTTCATGAGTCAGAATAATTGTATAAAATTTCCTTATTTCTTCAGATAAAGTTCTCACCACATGAGGAAGGAAGTATGATATGTTTGGTTATCGGTGTGTGTGTTATTGTCAGTTTTATATGACTAGAAGCGTTATTAAATGTGTTATATTACTAAGTTTAGTACGGTGATTGATACAGTGATGCACTTCTATCTTGGTGCCTGGCGTGGGAGAGAATTTGGATTATAAAGAAGTAAGTAAACGTCTAAATACGTAATTTATAAAAATATTTTAAAAAAATAGAGTATGTTTTAATATGGATATTTAAAATACTTTAAATATTAACTACAAAGTCATTCACGTAAGTAAATAATCAGTATAATAAACACATTTTTTTTTAATCAGTGAAGATTATTACAAATACGTAGAAACAAAAAACTATTTTATAGAAAACTATAGCTTTGAGTTCAAAAAATTTTATTAATTTTGGAAATCCCAATAAATACATTGCGACTGTTGTTTTCAGTTTGATATTAACCAGAAGCAAAAATTAATTCATTATATAAGTACGTTTTTCCCAGTACGTGACAAAGTGGTGCGCCTCTACCGCTGTGACTGGTGTGGGGAAATTATTGGACTATTAAAAAGTAAATTTTTATTTACTTAATTGATTAAAATACTTTTAATAAAATGAGAGTGATCCTGTATCAATATGACCTTTTAAATTACTTTGAATACTTATTAAAAAGTCATTAAAGTGATTAAACTATCTGTAAAAATGACTAAGTGTTCTAAATAATAAACATTTTTCAATAAATAAGTGATGATTATTACAAACAATTATCTTCTCGACAAATATAGATTTGAAATTAAGTATTTTATTCGTTTTGGAATTCATAATAAAAACAATAAATTTTAATACAAAGCAACAAAAATAGTAACATGGAATAAACATTTCCAAGGTAAAAATATATTAATATGTAGACAAGTAAGTAATCAGATAGAATGTTTAAAAGTATGAACATATCATAGATACACAAAACCAGAGAGTATATGTAGAATATAGGCAAACCAAATATCAGGAAATGAGTTGGAATGTATTGAGGACATTATATGTAATAAGTAGATGTAGGGTTTGTAAGTAAAACAGAAAGTGTTACTAATCATTTAAATATTAGATATAAATTGTCCCCATTAAATACAAAAATAACGAGAAGTAGGTTGTAGTTGAATGTACTCTACAGAAAAAAAGATGCTTAAAATTAAAATAATAAGGACTCACAAAACATTTGCAAAAAACAAAATAATATGTAGAGAAGTAAATAAACAGAAACCTAAAGTGGAAAGTAGATAAACATAATAGAAGCAGTAGAAATAAAGTAGATTTTATTATAGAATGAAGAAATAGGAGAACCAAAATACTGAAAAATAAATCTAATAAATATATTGAATAGATATAGACTAGCATGTAGATTATTACTAGGTTTAAAGAAATTATAGTAAAAATTAATACGATAGACCCATTTGGAGACCACCAATAGGCCTATTCCACAGGAGAAAATTTATTTTACATTAAAAACATTAAACTAAATTAGTTATTATTTCAAAATATTTACGAATTTATAATGATATTTCTAAAAGTAATTCATTGTGAATGGACATTTGTGCGCGCTTAACCGATCCTGGCTCCTCCTATGACAAGGCACTTTTCATGAACTACATCTTTTTCACAAACGCAACGCTCATCAGGGATTTCATAAACTACTTGGAATTGAACCACGCAGTAGAAGTAGAACTGAACTATTTGATAGATAGATTTTATTTTGAAAAGAGGTAGGAGAGAAAGAAAGGTGGAGAAGGGGGAAGAGGGATGGAAAGGGAATGAAAGTACCGATGAATCAGTCAGTCGGAAAGGAATGTCGGCGCCCGGTAACCTTCCTATACATCTGCCACCTGCACCATGCGAATTTTATATACAAACTAAAAAATGGGAATTCTTTAATAAATAAGTTTTAATTTAAAGAAACATTAGAAAAATTTCTATAATAAATATTAAATACGCAATATAACTAACCTGGCAAAACATATATAAGTTATTCTCACTTTTATCTTATGAAACATTTTTTCTACAGAAAAAAATAAACATCCAATCTTGTAGCAAATATTAAGTTCTTTGTTTTAATACACACGTTTTTATACAACTAATATAATCCAAAATATTTGACAAAAACTGAAAAAAAATACTCACAAAAACCGCCCCCATCAGCAACTCTCACCTCCGACTGCCGGGGACTTTTGTTATATTGCTTAGGCACCTTCCTACTCAACAATACCAACTTTCAATACTAGACCAGTTTTGTGTTGAAAAATCCTATTTTGGACTTCGTTGCCTGGACAATAGGCCTAAAATATACTGAAAGGTTTGTGGAACCCTTAAATGTAAGGAACCCAAATTTAAAAATCCCACAAACCTTTTAGTATACTTGTAGTGTCTGCAAACTATTTTTCTCTTATTCGAAAAGGTTTAGATTTTACAAACTTCAAAATTCTATTAATTTTTAAATTCGCCTCCAACCGGTAGAATATTTAACCACAAAACGCAATGTTTCATAGTAAACCTTCAATTCACTAGAATTATTGTTTATATTAAAAAATTATATTCAAGTACTGTTTAGATAGGAAAGACTAAAATAATGAGGACACAAATAATTCTTATTTTACAACGCTATAAAACTTTTAAATATTTTTATATTCAACATAACTTTCGCCATGTCATTTAATGAAGAGTAGGTAAAAACACGAGAATGTCCTGTTACCAAGAGCAAGTGATAGGTTTTGTTCAGATAAAGATCTCCTGTTCTGATGGATAACTAAACTTCTAAAATCTCTGTCGGATAGCATACTAAAAATGATTGAAATTTGTAGCCTAATTAATTTACATTACTGCTAACTTTTGTAACCACGTTAGATCTTGTAAGTTGATTACATATAAACGTAAACCGTATAGCTTTAAGACTATGTTTTCTCTCTCTCTCGCTCTCTCTCTCTCTCTCTCTCTCTCTCTCTCACACACACACACACACACACACATACACTTATATTGGAGAATTGTCTGGTATAAAAAAAACTAAAATAGAAATATTATTTAAATTTTTGCATGCAAACAAATGGTTCTTCACTAATTGGTCCGAAATATTATTAAAAGTAACATCTTTGTAAAGAAACGGTGTATTGTAAAGATTGTAAGGTACACATCTACAGGTTTCAACCAAGCTAATAGCAGACCTAGTAGTCTGATAAAAAAATAATAATAAATAGAAACTAAAAATAGCCTTTTTTTAGTTTTGTATTAAAAAACATATGAATTTTAAAAAAAAATTGTATAGGGAGGTAATAAAAGAACCCAAATGGGAGAGAGATAAAATGTATAAATTGTTCTTAATAAACCATATACCTAAATATTATTCAAAAATATAATTAATAGACAATTTCTAAGGTTAATTCAAGGAAATCCCAAAAAAATGTGTATTGAAATTGCACCAATTGTGTCAATGAGCATATATTGACGAAAACGCTAAAAATGGTCATATAAACTCGAATGACATTTAATTTTATATATCAGAAGATGAAAAAAATAGAACGATACATAATTTTAGTTATTTCCACCTCCGTATCATCATATCCCGATTGGTGTCTACAACCAACCATGGTAGTAGTCATTTCAAGGGAAACCAAGCAGATGGGGACGCAACAACGAGTTAAATGTTTTAAGAAAAGATAATTTAGGGTACACGCTGTTTGTTTCATGCATTAAGATCAAAGATATATTTGTTTAATTATAGTAGGTTTTATATGCGTGTTTACGAATACATAACCATGTGTCATTAAAATAACATTCTCGGCAGAAAATTCTCATAGCCCTCACGAAACAACCCTACGTTGCGAGCTTGTGACAGTTTGGTGCGCCGTGGCTAAATGGGGACTGATAGGTCCATATTTTTACGAAGAGAAAGGTCGATCAGTTTTGATTACTTCAAGTCATTATGTCGAAATGGTTGATAATTTCCATACATCAGAGTTTCAACATCGTGAAGTTTGTATTACAAATGTTTTACTGTTCACACTGCAAGAGTGACGTCAATGAATGTGTTACGACAAATGCTTCCAGAACATGGGATTTCAAGGAATGGTGAACTTTCATGGCCTACTCGCTCCCCAGATCTTTCAGCAAGTGACTTTTTTCTTTGGTGGTATTGAAATCGAGAGTGTATGTCGTACGTAAGGTATCCATAAATTGAAGTTCTGAAGGTAGCTATTCGGAACGAAATAGCGGATATACCGAAAGACATGATGGTTTCCTAGTACGATTACATGAATGTTTGCAGCATCAGAGTATTCACTTGACTGACATAATTTTTAAAACAAAATAAAGGCATTTAATAATTTAAGTGCATTAAATAAAAGTGGCAAGAAATTATGTTTCAAACCTAATATTTTTTTAAAGTCTCACTCTTACTTTGTTTTATTCATTTAAAAACCATTCACTTTTTCTGCCGGTCTCTGTATTAGGAATGGTAAGAAACGTTGTATTGTTCAATAGAGTAGGAGAAAATGAGTAAACTAAAGAGGGAGCAGAGGTAGAAATATTTGATGCCAGTAAATATCTTAGAAGCTATCCCAAAATAGTAATAATATAGGGTTGAAGGGCTAGGAGTTAGAACAGAAGTCACAAACGCTGTTGTTAAATAATAAATATTACATAGCCTATACTTACAGGAATATAAATAAAATAATTCAAAAAACATCTACGTATATATATATATATATATATATAAAGTGGCCAGTTGTAAAACACACACACATTCGCGCTCACACACACACACACATTCGCGCGCTCACACACACACACACCACGCACACATTCGCGCGCTCACACACACACACACTCACAAACAAACACACACACACACAAACACCTTCACTCTTATCGCAGTTACTTATTACTTCTTGTTACAGGTCAGTATGCGTTGGAGGCTAACATCAGTGACAATACTCATAACATGTATGGTAACACAAATTGCCTGGGCAGATGACATTGGGGTATATTCAGGTAAATATTTTATTTTTTTCCTCCACATGGCTCTCCAAACCCGTTTCTGTCAGTGGGAACTGGCGAGGTCCGTGTGGGAGCGTCTAAGAATGGTTTGCAAAGAATTTTCGTATTATGTTTTTATAATATGTATTAAATTTTTTTAAACTTTTTTTTGTAAAACTATTTATCAAATACACTTGTATATGACAACATAAATTAAAAGTGCCATTACTGATAATGTGCATTGTCTATTCCCAAACTTAAATTAGACCAGCTCTGAGAGAATATATGGAGTTACTAAGTACTACTAACGCAAACGTCGTCACATGGAATGATAAAATATTTATATTGCGTTAACCACAGATATCATGATGTGCCCATTTTGTTTGCCACAGATGATAAAGTACATTATCTTCTTCATCTTTCTTGTTACCAATAGATAATATTTTATAATCATTTGTACTCATGAAAATGGTTATGTTGCTTTATTTATATTAACTGCAATTATTTAATAAAAAGTACCTAAAATAAAATTGTCTTTGTTGGGCTAAGTAGGATTTCAGTTTTAAAAGTTTTTGTTTATATTTGTCTTTAGATTACCTCACACTACTAGAAACTAGTTAGTTTCATACATGCGATTTTTACTTTAGATTTGTGAGCAGTTGATATAAAAGGTAGATATATTATCATAAATGTTTTTAAATACTCGCATAAGATATTAAACTACTAATAAAATACAAAAACAATTAATTATTTTTCATTTTATTTTTGATAAATTCTGTTGGGATGTAATCATTTAATGCTATCTACAAATACACTTTTTTATTTAGAGTTTGTATGATTTTTTTAATTTTTACATTAATTAGTATCTAAAGGTATATTTTAAAATAACATTTCAATCCATTTTAACACAATATAAAGTGAGGGGTAATAATAAAGTGGCAATGAAGCGATAATTTTAGATAGGTTGTGCTACATTCAATCTAAAAATGAGAAATAAATAAACAAAAATGCCCCAAAACGAAGACACATTGCGTGGGCAGGACAAATCTCATTCCAATCATACATCTACTTAATTACTTTCACAAAACCGGATAGACCTAATTTTTAAAGTGCAGAGCTACTCAGAATTTTGTTAACGTGGGAATTTTGATTTCTCTGCTTATGACAGTAGTAGAGAAAAATCCCTTACGTCATAAAATAACGTTAACCTAACCCATATGACACTTTCTGTCGTAATCCTAACGCACTGCTAAACGTTTCAGCGCGTTTCACTACTATACGCATTTACAAAAAAAACCAGTACTTACTAGAGAATAAAGCCAGAGCGCTCTCCTCGTGACGTCACAAAACGAGGCTGGCAACACGGATTAAACCCTTACCCGAGCCGTACGGTTCTTACAAAAGTATTAAGAAATGCTTATTTATTTATTTAATGTTTTATAACGGTTTATTTTTACTAATGAAAACATAATTATTTAATGTCCTATCTATTTCTAAACGCCATATTGAAATCGAAAATTTGCTTTCAACAACTCCTTAACTGGTATACACTTGTTGAATTTCTATTAAAATCAACTATTACAACCAATCATACACATGATCACAAAGAGCATGCGCATATGACTAAAGAGCATACATTAAAATAACGTACTTGCCATTTAAAAAATGGAAAACTTAAAGAATTAAAGTTTAGGTTCATTAGCGAAGAACGCATTACATAAATAAACAAATATTCTTTGAGCTTAGCTTGTGAGGTTATGTTAAAAACAAATAAAAACATACACTAAACTCACAAATTATTCATTTATTTACTCATACGCGTTTCAATGACCAAGTCATCATCATCAGTGCACAACTGAGTGGTACAACTGAGTTGTAAATTAGAGTTTGTAGTAGTAACACTCACTGATGGTGATGAGTTGATCATTGAAACGCGTATGAGTAAATAAATGAATAATTTGTGAGTTTTGTGTATGTTTTTAACATAACCTCACAAGCTAAGCTGTTTTTTTTTGTTTTTGTTCATTACATAAATGTTCTCTAGGAGATACTGACGTAACGTAACGCGGGATAGTAGCTGTAGTAGATTTTCTATAAAATACGTATCTGTGGTTATAGATGTTGTATTCTTTAGATGACACTCGTAATAAAAGTTTCTATCAGAGTTATAAACGACACACGCGATTGTTTTAAAAAATGTCAAATAAATAATTTCGTTAGTGTACATTGGCATTAAAAATATTAATCTGTATTTAAGAATTCATCTATAAATTTTAATTTACAAATATCGAATCTGCAAAAGTTGTAGAAGCACTAAATCTGCAGGTTTTTTTTGCAGGCTTTCAGGAAGAAACAGCTTGACTTTAAAATATTTTGTTGATGTTGGGGCTGGAGTATATTATTCGATTATACAAGAAATATTATGATTATTTTATATAATCATTCTAAGGAAGATTTTATCGTTAGATAGGTTGATGAGGTATCACAAATTATTTGTGAAGTGATTACTCAACTAAAATTAGTTCAATTGTTTAAAATAGTAAAAACAGAAAAAGGTGAAACATGGTTTGTATAGGCAAAAAAATAGTAGTAACAAAAAAAATGTTCATTTCAATTGAATATTTTGAAAAAAAAATTATTTACAATGTAGAGCGATAATGGAAATATATTTTTATTTTTATTACCATAAATATTTATTTATAGAATAATAATGGAATTTTAGGTACTAATGCCGAGAAACGCATGTTGTTATAACAGATCTAATTCTCTTTTTAATTCAAAATTAGAGCTTTTATATAGACTATCAAAATGTATTAAACATCTTTTACAAAACGCCAAAGCACGTTTGTTTTTAAATAATCGATTATTCTTTAAATTTTTAAAATGTTTAATGTAGCAATAATGATTATTTTAAAATTATATACAATATCAAAAGCACAGTGGTACAATATATTACAATTAAAATATTGGAAAGAACCCCAATACTACAAAAATAATCAAATATAACGAATAAAACAAGTTAGTTAAGATAAAACCCTTATGTACATGGGTTTAATAGGTTTATATGACATGATGACATGGTCATCGAAATGTACATAAGGGTTTAATCTTGAGTAACTTGTTTCATTCGTTATTTTGTATTAGTTTTGTGATATTGGGGTTCTTTCTGATATTTTCATTGTAATTTAATCGATTAGTTAAAAGTAATAAATCATAATATTTTTTTTTAATGTTCTTACAAATTCATAAATAGATATATTTCACCGTCCTTATTCAATTCATATACGTTAATACTAACATTTAAGTGCGTTTTCAAAGGCGTAGGCTAGTCAATACCTTTAGGATTAAATATACGTTCTAAATGAAAATATCTATTAATAGCTACATTAAGATGTTTTATCACGTTGTATACAGGAATCTAAAGGCCTCATAAAACATTTATTATCATTTACATTTACCGGATTAATAACAGCAAATAGCTTTGCTATTTCCTTTAACAAAGGTAGGGATAAGAGCTTGCACTTAATGGATTTAACTTACTAACTCGAACCATGATACTGTTAACTGTTTCCATCCACTACCTTTTGCTTCAGTATTACATTTTCATAGAGTAGAGTCTCGAAAATCCGAGTCCCGATTATCCGAGCTTCAGTTAAATTCGAGCCTTTTTCTATTTAAGCCTATTTTATCTATTTGAATGGAAATGAACGGGGCGTTCAAAAACTTTTTTTAGCCATAAAAAATTGAATTGGGTGTACAAGAAATATTTATTTCAATACGTCATGCAAAGGAAATGAGTCAGGTTTCCAAAAAAATGTTTATATTCATACAGTGTTTTTCTTCCTCCTCATTCTTTCATAACATTCAGTTCACTAGTGTTCTACAGATTGGTGTTCTACCCAACTTAATCGGCTGTGTTTGAAACTTCCTTATCAGTTATGTTTAGATGTCTGACAAAATGTCAATGGGCCATAATTATCTTTCTTTATTTTCGATGTAAGTTTCGACAGTCGACAAATGTCCCTTTGAAAGCACAAATGTTTAGTCTTGCTTGTTACATATCAGAAAATAAACTCTTTCGAAGCAAACACATTAATGAAACAATGACGACACTCATGATTAGCTGGTCCTGACTTTATTATTCCCGCTATTAACCAATCCGAATCGAGCTGTCATCACATTGATCTGCATATGAGAGGTTTTAATGTATTAGGGTTCATTAGAAGTATTATTTTCTAATGCTTAGGAACTTATTTCCGTATAATTCTAGTTTTCCGTAATGCGAGGGGGTTTCGGTCCCATTCACCTCGAATTACCGAGACTCTACTTTATGTTTAATATTTAATAAAATTCTAAATAATTCTATAATTTTGTTTAGTATGTAACAAAAGTAAACAAACATCTTTTATATTTGACGTAGTATCTAGAACAAATTTTTTAATTTTCCTCTGAAAGCATGATTTCTTTCAATAAATTCTTCATCATCTACATCCATTAACATACGTATTGGTACCTGGAATGCAAACGGCATTCTAAACAGCAAAGAAGAATTCTCACTCTACCTTTATGAAAATAAAATTGACATCTGTTTCATCTCAGAGACTCATCTCTCTAACCAACAATACATTAAAATAAATGGATATAATACCCACCATACCACTCACCCAGACAATCGGGCACATGGAGGAAGTGCAATCTTCATCAAAAACAACCTGAAGTACAATGAGGATCTCAACATTCGAAAAGAGGAAGCTCAGCTGACAGTGTTAAGCATTTCGTCAATGAAACAAAACTTCAAAGTGGGAGCAGTCTACTTCCCTCCGAAACATAACCTAAAAGAAGACGATTACACAATGATAATCCGACATCTAGGAGAGAGATTCGTCCTTGGAGGCGATTTTAACGCCAAACATTCCCTATGGGGTTCCCGATTGGATAATACAAAAGGGAGAGAACTTAAAAATGCAATAGAAAAAACTGGATGTAAAGTACATTCAACTGGGAAACCGACCTACTGGCCTACAGACAGAAACAAGACCCCAGACGTTCTGGATTTTTTCATAACCAGAAAATTTGCGGCAAATTTCATTACCTTGGAGGACAGCTATGACTTGGACTCGGATTACTCATCGATCATCATGACATTGAGCGAAACTATCATCAAAAAGCCAGCGAAACCGACTTTATGCAATAAAACTACGGATTGGGAAAGTTTTAAATTACAACTAGATCAGGGAATTACCCTCGACATTGATCTGTCTACTGGGGATCATCTTGACGAGGCGGTGACAAAATTTACCAGTCTTATTCAACAAGCAGTGTGGGATAACACTAGAACAATTACTCATAAAACACCTGGATACAACTACCCTATGGAAGTAAGAAACCTAGTAAAGAACAAAAGAAGAACCAGGCAAAAATGGCAGCGTACAAGAGATCCCGTCGTTAAAAATCATCTCAATAGAGAATCCCAACAAATCAAAAGATTGATCCACCAACTGAGAGAAGACTCTGCAAACTCCTTCCTCGAGAATCTGTCTGCAGACAAAAACACTAACTATTCCCTCTGGAAAACAACGAGAAGACTGAAAAGGAAAATCCATCATGTACCACCCATCCTGAAAGAGAACAATGAATGGGCAAGATCGGACCAAGAAAAAGCTGACACGTTTGGAGATCATCTGGAAAACATCTTCAAGCCGAATGAAGCCACGAATGAAGAAGAACTTCACCTAAACACTAATAATCAGTCTAAAATTATTAAAAAAGTGACATTAAAAGAGCTTAAACGAGAACTAAAATACAACTTGAACCCGAAGAAAGCACCAGGATACGATTTAATCACAGGACTAGTGCTGAAAAAACTGACAACAAAAGGACTAAAAATGTTTTTATTATTAATTAATGCGTCCCTTAGACTTATGCACGTCCCTGCAACATGGAAAGTGGCGGAGATGATCATGATCCTGAAACCCGGCAAAACAGCAACAGAGGTCAAGTCGTATAGGCCGATATCACTTCTACCTATAATGTCAAAACTCTTTGAAAAGCTGCTTCTCAACAGGCTTAAACCTATCATCGTGGAAAAGAACTTATTGCCCGACCATCAATTTGGATTCAGGCGAGGACACTCTACGGTGGAACAGGTGCATCGACTAATTGACATCATTGAAAAAGCTCTGGAAGGTGAGGAGGTCTGCTCGATTGTCTTCCTGGATGTTTCACAAGCCTTCGATAAAGTTTGGCATGAAGGCTTGATTCACAAACTCAACATGTTTCTGCCAGCCCAGTTTGTGAATCTACTGAAATCGTACATATCGAACAGACTGTTTCGAGTAAACCACGAATCTACGTATTCTGACTTCAAGGAAATACAAGCTGGAGTCCCACAAGGCAGCGTATTGGGACCAATCCTGTACTTGCTGTACACCAGTGATCTCCCGCAAACAGCCAACGTCATCACGGCCACTTTCGCAGACGACACAGCAAACGCAGCGACAGCGAAAACCGTTCAAGAATCGACAACACGCTTACAAAGATCAAACGATTCAGTTGAGGCTTGGACCAAGAAATGGCGCATCAAACTCAACGACCAGAAGGCAGTCCATGTGAACTTTACAAACAAGAGGATCCCAAACCCTCAGAGGCTCGAAATGAATGGAAGTGTTATCCCATATCATGATTCAGCTAAATATCTCGGCATGAATCTTGATGCAAAAGCCAAATGGGTCGAGCATGTCAAAATAAAACTCACAGAACTCCAGACTCGCTACAGGCAAATGTATTGGCTACTCGGTCGAAATTCACGGGTATCAATATACAACAAGCTATTGGTATATAACCAAATCCTCAAACCGGTTTGGACGTATGGTATACAGCTTTGGGGCTGTGCCAGCAAATGTCACATACAAGGGATACAACGCTTCCAGAACAAAGTACTAAGAAACATCGCCAACGCTCCTTGGTATGTGCGTAACAGTGACTTGCATTGCGATCTTGGTGTACCCATGGTCGAGGAAGTCATAAAACAGAACGCCATCAAACACGTAAATCGGCTCACTCAACACGAAAATCCTGAGGCACTGAGACTTCTCGACAACAACCACCTGACAAGACGACTCAAAAGGACAAAACCATTTGAACTCGTTGAACGACAAGAGTGACAACAATACTCTTCCTCACGCCGGTTGGCTTCCAACATCAAACAAGATACAATAGAAATCAATGGATTCTTTGTAATATAAGCTAAAATATAATTATTAAATGTAAATTAATGGTTGGTCAGAAATGACCAGTTTTAATAAAATAAAAAAAAAAAAAAAAAAAAAAAAAAAAAAAAAAATCTACATCCATTGGATCTACTGCCCATTCAACCATTGATAATATATAACAATTCCATTTTCCTTTAATGGAAAAAAAAACATTAAAACAAACTTCAAATGATTCACCAATGAATTAATTTTCGAAAATTATTTTTATTTTCGATATTAATAACCTCAGTGGTTGAGTTTTTCAGTTCTTTAAATCTTTCTTTGAAATTTCATTAGCTGGTGAGTCGATAACAAAATTATCTTTTTTACTCTCCTTTCTCCAGTATAGCTTTTCCCTAGAACGTTTTTTATAATCTTTACAATCTGAAATTTTTATTAGTAATAAATTTGATACGTTTTCTAAATTTGAAACTTAGTACACTTTTCTTTTTCCCATTCTGTTTTGTATTGCAATATTTGTGTTATTAAAAGTTTTGATTTTTTTGAAATTTTAAACAAATGATCTAATTTATTGTTTTTATCCTTAGTGTCAGAATCATTTTCTGTACATAATTCAGAATAAGTGGTTTTTTGTTTTTATTGGTTCTGAAATTAATTTTTTTAATATTTTTTAAATGACAGACACAGATTTTAAATGTAAACCAAACCCTATAATAGCTAATAATTTTAAAGCAATGAGCATTAGATAACATTTGGCCATAGTCATTTTGTTATTGAGGTGTTCTTTTAATATTTCATTTTTAAATATAGTAGCTAGTTTCAAAAATAATCAAAAGGTTTATATTGTGAATCAACAGTGAATTAAAAGTGGCCTTTCAATATAGAATAAAATTTTCCAATGGATATCTGCAAAGATAACAACTGAACAATATCTTCAATGGTTTCAGAGCTTGTAACAAATTTATTCCTAATCTCACTTTTGAACAATAACCATCCAATACTTTCTCTTTGTGTAACTCTCTTATACTTTCACTTTGTGTAACCCTCTTATACTTTCACTTTGTGTAACCCTCTTACACTTTCACCTTGTGTAACCCTCTTATACTTTCACCTTGTGTAACCCTCTTATACTTTCACCTTGTGTAACCCTCTTATACTTTCACCTTGTGTAACCCTCTTATACTTTCACCTTGTGTAACCCTCTTATCCTTTCACCTTGTGTAACCCTCTTATACTTTCACCTTGTGTAACCCTCTTATACTTTCACCTTGTGTAACCCTCTTATCCTTTCACCTTGTGTAACCCTCTTATACTTTCACCTTGTGTAACCCTCCTATACTTTCACCTTGTGTAACCCTCTTATACTTCCACTTTGTGTAACCCTCTTATACTTTCACCTTGTTTAACCCTCTTATACTTTCACTTTGTGTAACCCTCTTATACTTTCACCTTGTGTAACCCTCTTATACTTTCACCTTGTGTAACCCTCTTATACTTTCACTTTGTGTAACCCTCTTATACTTTCACCTTGTGTAACCCTCTTATACTTTCACCTTATGTAACCCTCTTGTACTTTCACTTTGTGTAACCCTCTTATACTTTCACCTTGTGTAGCCCTCTTATACTTTCACTTTGTGTAACCCTCTTATACTTTCACCTTGTGTGACCCTCTTATACTTTCACCTTGTGTAACCCTCTTATACTTTCACCTTGTGTAACCCTCTTATACTTTCATTTTGTGTAACCCTCTTATACTTTCACCTTGTGTAACCCTCTTACACTTTGACCTTGTGTAACCATCTTATACTTTCACCTTGTGTAACCCTCTTATACTTTCACCATGTGTAACCCTCGTATACTTTCACTTTGTGTAACCATCTTATACTTTCACTTTGTGTAACCCTCTTATACTTTCACCTTGTGTAACCTTCTTACACTTTCACCTTGTTTAACCCTCTTATACTTTCACTTTGTGTAACCCTCTTATACTTTCACCTTGTGTAACCCTCTTATACTTTCATTTTGTGTAACCCTCTTATACTTTCACCTTGTGTAACCCTTTTATACTTTCACCTTGTGTAACCCTCTTATACTTTCACTTTGTGTAACCCTCTTACACTTTCACCTTGTGTAACCCTCTTACACTTTCACCTTGTGTAACCCTCTTACACTTTCACCTTGTGTAACCCGCTTACACTTTCACCTTGTGTAACCCGCTAAGACTTTCACCTTGTGTAACCCTCTTATACTTTCACCTTGTGTAAACCTCTTACACTTTCACCTTGTGTAACCCTCTTACACTTTCACCTTGTGTAACCCTCTTATACTTTCACTTTGTGTAACCCTCTTACACTTTCACCTTGTGTAACCCTCTTACACTTTCACCTTGTGTAACCCTCTTACACTTTCACCTTGTGTAACCCGCTTACACTTTCACCTTGTGTAACCCGCTAAGACTTTCACCTTGTGTAACCCTCTTATACTTTCACCTTGTGTAAACCTCTTACACTTTCACCTTGTGTAACCCTCTTATACTTTCACCTTGTGTAAACCTCTTACACTTTCACCTTGTGTAACCCTCTTATACTTTCACCTTGTGTAACCCTCTTATACTTTCACCTTATGTAACCCTCTTGTACTTTCACTTTGTGTAACCCTCTTATACTTTCACCTTGTGTAGCCCTCTTATACTTTCACTTTGTGTAACCCTCTTATACTTTCACCTTGTGTGACCCTCTTATACTTTCACCTTGTGTAACCCTCTTATACTTTCACCTTGTGTAACCCTCTTATACTTTCATTTTGTGTAACCCTCTTATACTTTCACCTTGTGTAACCCTCTTACACTTTGACCTTGTGTAACCATCTTATACTTTCACCTTGTGTAACCCTCTTATACTTTCACCATGTGTAACCCTCGTATACTTTCACTTTGTGTAACCATCTTATACTTTCACTTTGTGTAACCCTCTTATACTTTCACCTTGTGTAACCTTCTTACACTTTCACCTTGTTTAACCCTCTTATACTTTCACTTTGTGTAACCCTCTTATACTTTCACCTTGTGTAACCCTCTTATACTTTCATTTTGTGTAACCCTCTTATACTTTCACCTTGTGTAACCCTTTTATACTTTCACCTTGTGTAACCCTCTTATACTTTCACTTTGTGTAACCCTCTTACACTTTCACCTTGTGTAACCCTCTTACACTTTCACCTTGTGTAACCCTCTTACACTTTCACCTTGTGTAACCCGCTTACACTTTCACCTTGTGTAACCCGCTAAGACTTTCACTTTGTGTAACCCTCTTACACTTTCACCTTGTGTAACCCTCTTACACTTTCACCTTGTGTAACCCTCTTACACTTTCACCTTGTGTAACCCGCTTAGACTTTCACCTTGTGTAACCCTCTTACACTTTCACCTTGTGTAACCCTCTTATACTTTCACCTTGTGTAACCCTCTATGGTTAACCTTCTGCAACGTCATCGGGTACAATAGTGGAGATCATAACCGGAACAAAATCTGGAAGTAAAATCTATTTCTATTTTTGCTCATGATTATAAATAAATTTAAAAAATTAATATTTCGAAAAGAACACATTTTTATTACTACTGTTTTTTATCTGTCGATCTAAACGCTGATTCACTTATCTTTGTTTTTACTATTTGCAACAATTGAAGTAATTTTAGTTGAGATAATACTTCATATTTACTACCTCTTCACCCTTTCTAACAATATAATCTGCATTAGAAGAATTATATGAAAGAATCATATTTCCTGTTTAATCGAAATCAATTACTCGAGCACCAACATAATCTAAATTTTATATAGTAATTTTGATTCAATAAATTCAAAAATTGTTTACTTTAAAAGTAATTACAGATGAAACAAATTTTTAAAATTTTTAAAAAATTGTAATTCTCTTAAATTATGCAATTATTTTTTAAGCTTAGCTTGTGAGGTTATGTTAAAATCAATAGAAGACATACACAAGTCTCTCGAAACATTCATTCATTTACTTATTTATGTCTTTGTCATTGACACGCATATGAGTAAATAAATGATTAATTTGTGAATCTTGTGTATGTCTTTTATTTGTTTTCTCTAAAATTATTTACTTTTTTAATTATTATTATTTTCCTACCTTTGTTTAATACAAATATTTTTCATAATTAATTTGTATTTGTTTTACGAAAACATATATTTATTTTCAAACACCTAATTTGTATTGGTAAATATATATTTTAAAAATAATGTACATGTATTTTAAATAAGAAAGGGCATCGAAACTCAATGTCTCCTTGATACTTCAAGACTAACAAAACACTGCACTTATTAACACTCTCCAGCAGTAGTCTATGGAAAATTATGAAGGCTAAATAATAAAATCTTTGGCACCAATCAGGATTTCTGGCTCGTATATTGTAAGCGTAGTCTCTAATGAAAGCTAGATTTCATCAAATGTCCTCACCTTTAATCTATTATAACTTCACATCTGCTTATCAAAATCTAATTATTTCATAGATGTATACATTACATTGTAAATTTATAATCGGTTTAATAATTTTTTTTTATTGATATAATCTCTAATAGTTTCGATACTTTGTTATTTATTTATATGTTTCTGAAAATTAAATCAACCAAAAAACAGACGTGTGCGAGATCAAGCGGGTTAATTCAACAAGATAAATAATATTAGCCTCTGCGTTGTCTTTGAATTCAAGTTATTTTTGGTACGGAAAATACAACAAACATTATTAAAAGATTAATGTTAAATAATTTATAGTTATGAAATGAGGTATAAAATTGTACTCCATACATTTTAAGAGTAAAACAGATAAACTATAATGTTTTGTTACAATTGCAACAAGCCTACAATTTTTTTTCAGTTGTTTCACCATGTTCAATGTATTTGTAATATTTACCTTTATAGATATAGTGTCAAATACCGCCAAATCATTCTCTTTATTCCAAAACGAAAGTGATTTTTAAACACATCATATTATAAAACAGTATTATTTTAAAACTACATATAACAGTCCATTAGTATGTCGAAATACTGAATCTATATTCCTAGGTAATAAATCACTTACTCGTTCATACTTTTTGTAATTTTAAATTGACATTCTCCGATCTCCATAAAATAAAATTTATATATAAAGCAGAAGGCACTGATAAAAATCGGCACATAGCTATCGAAAACGTTGTCTCAGTAAGTTTTAACAAATGTACTAAATTTAAAATTCGGACATATATATATATATATATAACTATTTGTTGATAATTAGAAATGATTTAAAATTCTTTAATGAGACAAATCTTTGGAAACACTTTTCACCGTAGTTGTTATAATTGATGGTTTTGTTTTTTGTTCTACTGATGTTTTTCCTGATAAGTTTGTTTCTATTGTTATTGGTAGCTTCATAGGTTTGTCATATAAATATAAAATGCTAAAAAGTTGGTTCATTATATTGGAATACGGATACATAATTGAAGTAGCGACGTTTAAAGTATCAATGCATGCCATTTTTTCATTATTCTAAACTGGTAACAACCTTATTTTACTTCCATCACATTTGTAGAATTCATTTCTAAACACCTAAATTCATCGTTATCAAGATGATATTCTCGCGTAGATAGAATGTAATATTGATGAAATGCGTGGGCGAGGACGATTCCATTTCCACATAAGTTGTTTAAACTGAAAACAATCTGTTTTTTGAAGTCCGATTACGACGTTTTTTACAAGAAATTAATATATTTTGTTAATTTTTGTTATGTACGAGATTTAAATGTGTATGATTTTCCAAACTTTAAATGGATGATTTGCTGAACAGATTAAATCACGGCTTACTAAATAAAAGTAACATTTAACGTTTTTTATTCCATTTTGTAGTGGTTAATCCAAAGGGCAGTAACACGTTATCTTTAACTCCGCATCTTGGTATTTTCATTCAGCTTAACATATCTTTATTTATTTTACCAGTGACTGTTAAATAATTATTTTCTTATAATAGATTACAACTTTTGCAGGTTGGACAATTGTAAAATTAACATTACAGTTGCATTTATAGTTCCATTCAAATACCCAAAGTCGTTGAAATAGTTTAAAACGAGCAACTAGTTTGTTGTGTAATTTCGAGAGCTTGGAAGAGCATACAAAGAAATTACTATGGTAAAATACAGTGCAATTAATATTTTTACTTTCAAGTACACTAATGAAATGACCTCTTTGACCTCAATCAAGTGTAACTCTGATAGATAAAACAAAATGATTTTCTCGAGTGACTTTCAGATATTACAGCAGCTATAATCGCCGTTTCTTATTTTACGTTACATACGTTACGTATTTTATAGGAAACATAAATCAGTTGCTATAACGCGTTACCTTCGAAATCAAGAAAGCTACGTCAGCGTTTGGCATCACAGCACTGTACTATAGAGCTACGACACTAAAAAGCTAATAGTACGTTAGGTTAACGTCAGAACGTGTCTTAAGTGGATTGGGTTAACGTTATTTTGTGACATCACGAAACTCTGGTTACTTACCTCTACTACCTGTGACGCTGTTCTTTCCTGTAAGAATAACTCTTTTCAAAAGTTGCTCTTGTTGAGCAATTATTATGTAATTCTACACTCATTGTTGCTATTTATGAAACTGGTGATAACGACAAGTATTATTTTTTATACAGGTGGAGGTAAAATAAATGAAGAATATTATTTTACGGTTCATACGCCTCATAATTTCGAAGTAAAAAAGGAAGGCTCAACGGTGACTCTAATATGCCCGTTTCAGATAGGTAAGTCCAAGATTAAAGAGCTGTTTTTTAATCATTATGGGAGTATTCTTTAAATATACATCTTTATTCACCTTTGCGATAAAATAATAGTCTTCTTATTACTTTTTGTAGAAAATTCTGTATCACCAGTTGAGTGGCTCAAGGAATATAATGGCAAACTACAACCCTTTGAATTTGGTACAGGTTATTTTGGTATAAGATTTAAGAGCTTAAAGTTAACAGACGCTGGAACGTATGCATGCAAAGTTTGCAGTGTTCATGGCTGTGTTTTCACATATTCTCAATTGATAGTAATAGGTGAGTAAAAATAACATATCTTTGCAATGTCCTTTGAGATAATTATGTGATGATGGGTTTATTTTTATTAAAAAAAAAAAACAATTTATTAAACATTTTAACTACTTGTAGACAAACCTAATTGAAAGATTGCCACAAAGTCAATGAAATACTCGTATTATCACACACTACTACGCGTAACAGCGTTAACTTCTAATTTTCTATTATTTTTATGAAACTTTTTATGCTACATTTTAATACACAATATCTAGAGCACAGTGGTACAATATATTACAATGGAAATATTGGAAAGAGTCCCAATACCACAAAAATAACAAATAAAAAATATTACTTAAGATTACATATTAATTTTATATATTAAGTTTTTAAAGTGTGATGATGTGATGTGAAACAGGTTGTAGGTAACAGAAAAAAACAGGTGTTTAAAATGTATTACAAGAAATCTTACAGTTTTAAACAAAAAAAAAATTGTTTAACATTTCTATAACCGATCGGGATATACATAAAATCTGTCTAGGTAGGCACAAAATACAAGAAAAAAGGCAATTTAAACTAAATAGCTATTTCATAACTCACGCACTTTTATGCCTACTAATTTAAACAATTAACGTCTATAAAAAAGTTAAAACACTGTTTCAATTATTTATAATAATAAGTACTGAGTTCACTAATATTCTGTAGGCCTACGTAACACACCCTGACATTGTTTGGCACTTGAACTTTTACTTTCTTCACGTCCTAAATATTACCTTACAAACGCCTTTCTAATGAAGTTAGAGTAGGTTATGTTAGGTTACTAGTTAGGTTAAGTAGCATGCACTTCTTCTTATGTTACCTACTCGACTTTTGAACTGACATGCAACAAAAATGAGTACTTCCGTAGCGTCTTTATAACATCTAGCAGAACTATGAAAATGTTTATGAGTACTTCCGTAGCGTCTTTATAACATCTAGCAGAACTATGAAAATGTTTATGAGTGCTTCCGTAGCGTCTTTATAACATCTAGCAGAACTATGAAAATGTTTATGAGTACTTCCGTAGCGTCTTTATAACATCTAGCAGAACTATGAAAATGTTTATGAGTACTTCCGTAGCGTCTTTATAACATCTAGCAGAACTATGAAAATGTTTATGAGTACTTCCGTAGCGTCTTTATAACATCTAGCAGAACTATGAAAATGTTTATGAGTACTTCCGTAGCGTCTTTATAACATCTAGCAGAACTATGAAAATGTTTATGAGTACTTCCGTAGCGTCTTTATAACATCTAGCAGAACTATGAAAATGTTTAAGAGTACTTCCGTAGCGTCTTTATAACATCTAGCAGAACTATGAAAATGTTTAAGAGTACTTCCGTAGCGTCTTTATAACATCTAGCAGAACTATGAAAATGTTTAAGAGTACTTCCGTAGCGTCTTTATAACATCTAGCAGAACTATGAAAATGTTTAAGAGTACTTCCGTAGCGTCTTTATAACATCTAGCAGAACTATGAAAATGTTTATGAGTACTTCCGTAGCGTCTTTATAACATCTAGTAGAACTATGAAAATGTTTATGAGTACTTCCGTAGCGTCTTTATAACATCTAGTAGAACTATGAAAATGTTTATGAGTACTTCCGTAGCGTCTTTATAACAGGAATCTTTTTCCAGGAATCTGGGAGTTTTTTAGTTTGAAGGATACCATTGTATATATTTGTCTGGTAAGTTATAGCTTTCTCACAACAATAATGCTACAGTGGTATTATTGACAATGAATATAGCACACAGTTTGTCAAACCTTCACTTACATTCAGTCTCTAAACGAAAACCACTACACAAAATGTCCTAAAACTCAATATAAATTGCATTATTATAACAATTTTACTTCAACAGGAATCAAACATCATTTTCTGATTATTTCACCTGAAAGAAACCGCAATATGTGAAAAATCTAAATTTTTGGTCACTTATAGCGTGACTTATATAATGGTTTTAGTAACTTATAATGTTACGTTTCCACGTGAGAATAATTTTTCACAAATATAAACATTATTTAATAAATATAAAGAGAAATATTTAATGCAAGCTTCATTGTTGTTATTTAAAATTTTGATGGTAACAAAAAATATTATTTTAACAGATAAAACCTTAGATAGCAAAGCAACTTTCAAGCAGACTCCTCAATTTACTAAATATAACATCAGATTTTCCAAGGGCGCAACTGAGAAGATATACTGTCCACATGTCAAGGGTAAGTTGAAGATACAAAACACCATCTTGAAATAACAACAGGGAGAATATGTAAATATACTATTTATTTACTTATTGTTGAATCAATTGTATTGCTATTATTAATTTTTGCAGCAAATAATGAATCATCATTTCAATGGTTTAAGGAAGATGATAAACAATTGCGACCTTATAACAACAGAAGAAATCTGGAGTTTTTAACATTAGAGAACTTGTCGGAGTCGGACTCTGGAATGTATGCGTGCGAAGTATGCTTTGATGTTGCCTGTTTTTTTATCTATTTTCAACTAACAGTAATAAGTAAGTAAATATAACCATGTTTTTGCAATGGCTAATATAAATAAAGGTATATGTTAAATATGTTGACTTTTCTTAAAGAAAATAAAGATTTTTTATAAACATTCTACTTACTTATAGATATAGAATAACTAGTTGAGAGATCGCTACAAAGTCCATGAAATATTGAACTCCCTCATCACTCTTACTGCCAAAGCAGACAATGAAAACTTTAAGCGCTATTGAGTACAATAAACGTTTGTTAAACCTCCATGATTTTTTTCCATAGCAAGATGATACTTTTAAATATGATGTGTTATAGACCTATTTACCAATTTATAATTAATTTCGTTACCTATCATACATCATATTTTAAGTATCATATTGTTACGGCAAAAAATCGTGGAAGTATAAGAAACGTTTATTGAAGGGTTTTGTACTTATTAGAGTTTTATAAAAATATTATATTTTAATATACGACCTATTGAACTATTAAAAATTTAATAATATATATCTCGCAAATAAATGTAAATACAATCTTAGAATGAATATTTTAATAAATTCATAATAAATTTAATTATGCAATTAAATTAATAATTGTGTTAATATTTTCAACTTTATCTTTAAAGCCATGATGCAATACGAGATTAAGATGTATTTTTCCGTAAATTCTGCACAATCGGATTTACCTAACGATTGGATTTTAATTCTTTCCTATTTTTAGATCCTCTTGCAGAGTTTTACGTTTTTCTAAATCGAGTTTGTAATGTTTTCACTCTCTGCTCAAACACATCAAATGTTGAAAGCAGCCTAGTCCTTGAACATTAGGCCTACATCATTTACACATTAATGTACTTGAAAAGAACTTTGCTTGGTGTATTTGCCAGTTGATTTTCGAAAAATGTTTTGTAGTACTTTCATTTTCGAGCAATAGAAGGCTGTAGTAGTTTGGGGTGTAAGATTCCGTTGCCACGTGGTATATCGGTACTATAGTGGTTTCACTCACTGTAGTTTACTGACTCTGTGTTGGGGCTACCTTTGGCTATTAACTTGAATAATTTATCATTTTAAATTTTATTTCAACTTGATCACTTGTTATTTTTAAGGTTATATATTTATACTTGTTCCCAAATAGTCATTTTTAGGATTTTTTGTGCTTTATTTATTAAATCTAGGTTTTAATAATGTGAAGGATGTAGGACAATTCTATGATTTATGCTGTTTCATTCAATTTTACAAATTCCGTTTTGTAATGCGGGACATATGTTTTCCTTTTGGTTTATTAAATTGATTATAATTTTTGCATTTTTATAAGTTATATTATTGTTTATTTTAGGTGTTTGTTATTACTTTTATATTGTATCCACAGTAATGTGGACGCGCCGCCCATTATTTTTGGTTTGAGGTTAATGTTTTAGGTGTTTTAATTCAGTAAGTATTTTTAATTTAAATCCATCTATTATTCTTCTATTGAAGTTTTGGGGATATTTATCTCTTATGTTATTTGATTCCCTTTTTCTATTTCTTTATAAGTTAGTGGAATTTTGAGCATTCTATTTAAAAGTGAGTTGCAAGCAGTCTTTTGATTTGCGTAAGTCGTTGGAGGGTTTGGGATTGTGTTTATGGTTTATTTAGATGTTTTTTTATTTGAGTATTAAATGTTCTTTGTATATCTTGTAATTATAAAGTCTAATTGTTTTATATTGTTGTTTATTTCTTCTTCCATGATAAATTTTACGTTTGGGTGTAGGTTGTTTCTTTTAGGACGATATTATTTATTGTTTTATTTTGGGAGATGGGTGATTCATTGTCAATATGTCGTAACTAATGGTAGTTGTGGTGCGTGTTTCATTGTTTGAATAATATACGTGCACACAAATTCTGATGGATAAGAATAGAGAAAAGTTTTTTTCTGAAACCGAATTTTAATTGTAACCTATTTATGGTTTTCTGCTTTCAGAAAGTACATCAACAAAGAAACCACAGTTAGTAAGTACAATCTATGAAGAAACTACGAAATCGGAACCTTATTCAGTAAAAACATTCTACGCAGAAACAACTTCGGAGAAACCGGATTCAGAAACGACAACCCCTATGAAAGAACCACATTCTAATAACGGCCTCTACATTGCTAAAATAATATTTACTTTCTGTATCTGTTTATTTTTCTTATCGGTTTCTTTCGTTACAGCGTTTATTATGCTGAGAGATTTCTGGAGAAAAAAGAAAAGGTAAGATTGTAAAGGCAATGTATTATTTAAATTGAATTCGTATTTTAAAACTGTACGAAAACTTTCTGAATATGACTTTTGAATTTATTTTTTTTTATATTGTATTTTTGTTCTTATCTTTCCTCCGTTTCTAATGGAAAAACCTACAAATCATGTTTTTCTTAAAAAGATTAAATAAAAAAACTTGTAACCCTTTGTGTAAACTACATGCTTCACTAATTTTATTACGAGAGCCACAACGTAGTTTCGAATGAATCAAATAGTTTTTAATAATTCTTTTCGTTGTGGAAATCTGTACAACAGATAGTTGACGCAATTCTTCACACTTGTCTACCGCCAACAATGCGATGGATGAGTTAGATATTTACTGTGAGTAACACAGTTCCAGGATATAACCATTTCGGTTCCTGTTTTACCCGTAGTGGCTCATAAATACAACCTATGTTTTACAAAGATATAAGTTTGACAAATGTGGATTATTAAGGAATCTATAATATAACAAACGAAAATATTACTAAAAGTATGGTAATTATTGCGTAAATAAATAAATATTTTTCAACCTACTTGCTAACTCCTTTCGAAACATCCTTTTCATTTAGGTAGCTGACCCTCTACTGCCGGCGATGGCTCAAGTTGCAATCTTATTGTTTATAAGTGTGAAGGGATGGGGTTAAGCAGGTAGTTTACTGTATAACGTAATAGCCTGTTAGATTGTGCAATGTAGAAGCGGGACAGTTGTTACATGTTATTTTGTGGGTTAGACATCTACACAACTCCACCGCTACGAAAACCATATACAGTAAACTCCCGATTATCCGTGGAATAGGGTGGCCCGGCAACGCCGGATAACGAATTCCCCGGATAATCGGGAGTTTACTGTATACCAAATTATTCACTAAAAAACACTACAAATGCTACAGAACATGCACACAACAAACATAACTTCACAGTAACTCACCGAAATTCTAACAGCACAAAATTACTTCCCATATCAACACAAATTCTAACACACAAAACGAAGCCCTGTCAAAAGGTTCGCCCCTATCAGATATCCTAGCTAAAATATGCCTTCACCACATCGAAAAACAATACTTTCTGTAGAACAACAAACATAGACATAAAATAATTTACTATCATAGATATGTAGTCGACAATTTACCATTATATAACAGCAACAAACGGCAGCAGCTACACAATTAGATTAACACCCTACGTCAAAATCTGACATTTATCTTCGAATTAGAAGACAACAATAAAATAAATTTCCTGGTCCTTACAATCACGAAACTTAACACCAAACACAATTTCAAAATATAGAGGAAACCAAAATCCACTGATACACATCACATCTAATCACCCCACACACCATTAACATGATGTATTCAACCACGTGTTACACGGCCTAGTCAATATACCCATGCAACAAAAAGACAATGACGAAGAACTTAATACAATGAAACGCATCGCTCAACAAAACTGCTACTAACAAACACTTATAGATAACACTCAAGAAAATTAAACATAAACACCATCAAACAGGCACACTGACAAGCCAACCTCCCCCTCACACACACAAAAATACATGTCCATCACTTACCACAACCGTGCCGTCTCAGAATATCCGAGTCTCAAATTATCCGTAAGGAAAATTGACCCCTATAATGAGTTTCAAAATTTCTTAGTGGTATATTTTGCGGTCTCAAAATATCCGCAAGAGAAGTCCGCAAACATATATCTCAACTATTGTGCAGATCCGACATAATCAACAAGTAGGCTAGGTTTTTAGTTGGATTAGAATCACCACAAATTGGAAAAACGACTCGGTAAATGTTAGCAAAGAAGATAGTTGGAATAACAAAGTTTCTCAGTTCGAATTTCACCTACAAACATACTTTGTAACAGTTAACTAACTGAAATCACCGATAAGTTAAGTTGCTCCTAATAAGTATAATTAGAGGAGCAACCGCCAACCAAGAAAGATAGTTGTCTAGCCAACTGATTTAGGTAAATGTAACATAGCATTGGGTAAACATAACCAAGGACCGGGGGGGTTTACAACCGAACTCGTTGGTTACTATTACCGATTACTTGTTAGTTCTAACATGCTGACCCTCTGTTCTGTAGGTCTGTGCAAGACTTGCAGCAGGGCTACCTCACCGATGTACTATTTACAATAGGGCACGCAGTCCCGGCTAGTACTAATATGCTGACCCTCTGTTCTATATGTCTGTGCAAGACTTGCAGCAGGGCTACTTCACCGATGTACTATTTACAATAGGGCACGCAGTCCCGGCTAGTACTAACATGCTGACCCTCTGTTCTGTATGTCTGTGCAAGACTTGCAGCAGGGCTACCTCGCCGATGTACTATTTACAATAGGGCACGCAGTCCCGGCTAGTACTAACATGCTGACCCTCTGGTCTGTATGTCTGTGCAAGACTTGCAGCAGGGCTACCTCGCCGATGTACTATTTACAATAGGGCACGCAGTCCCGGCTAGTACTAACATGCTGACCCTCTGTTCTGTATGTCTGTGCAAGACTTGCAGCAGGGCTACCTCACAGATGTACTATTTACAATAGGGCACGCAGTCCCGGCTAGTACTAACATGCTGACCCTCTGGTCTGTATGTCTGTGCAAGACTTGCAGCAGGGCTACCTCGCCGATGTACTATTTACAATAGGGCACGCAGTCCCGGCTAGTACTAACATGCTGACCCTCTGGTCTGTATGTCTGTGCAAGACTTGCAGCAGGGCTAACTCGCCGATGTACTATTTACAATAGGGCACGCAGTCCCGGCTAGTACTAACATGCTGACCCTCTGGTCTGTATGTCTGTGCAAGACTTGCAGCAGGGCTACCTCGCCGATGTACTATTTACAATAGGGCACGCAGTCCCGGCTAGTACTAACATGCTGACCCTCTGGTCTGTATGTCTGTGCAAGACTTGCAGCATGGCTACCTCGCCGATGTACTATTTACAATAGGGCACGCAGTCCCGGCTAGTACTAAGATGCTGACCCTCTGTTCTATATGTCTGTGCAAGACTTGCAGCAGGGCTACCTCGCCGATGTACTATTTACAATAGGGCACGCAGTCCCGGCTAGTACTAACATGCTGACCCTCTGGTCTGTATGTCTGTGCAAGACTTGCAGCAGGGCTACCTCGCCGATGTACTATTTACAATAGGGCACGCAGTCCCGGCTAGTACTAACATGCAGACCCTCTGTTCTGTATGTCTGTGCAAGACTTGCAGCAGGGCTACTTCACCGATGTACTATTTACAATAGGGCACGCAGTCCCGGCTAGTACTAACATGCTGACCCTCTGGTCTGTATGTCTGTGCAAGACTTGCAGCAGGGCTACCTCGCCGATGTACTATTTACAATAGGGCACGCAGTCCCGGCTAGTACTAACATGCTGACCCTCTGGTCTGTATGTCTGTGCAAGACTTGCAGCAGGGCTACCTCGCCGATGTACTATTTACAATAGGGCACGCAGTCCCGGCTAGTACTAACATGCTGACCCTCTGGTCTGTAAGTCTGTGCAAGACTTGCAGCAGGGCTACCTCGCCGATGTACTATTTACAATAGGGCACGCAGTCCCGGCTAGTACTAACATGCTGACCCTCTGGTCTGTATGTCTGTGCAAGACTTGCAGCATGGCTACCTCGCCGATGTACTATTTACAATAGGGCACGCAGTCCCGGCTAGTACTAAGATGCTGACCCTCTGTTCTATATGTCTGTGCAAGACTTGCAGCAGGGCTACCTCACCGATGTACTATTTACAATAGGGCACGCAGTCCCGGCTAGTACTAATATGCTGACCCTCTGTTCTGTAGGTCTGTGCAAGACTTGCAGCAGGGCTACCTCACCGATTTAATATTTACAACAGGGCACGCAGTCCCGGCTAGTACTAACATGCTGACCCTCTGTTCTATATGTCTGTGCAAGATTTGCAGCAGGGCTACCTCACCGATGTACTATTTACAACAGGGCACGCAGTCCCGGCTAGTACTAACATGCTGACCCTCTGTTCTATATGTCTGTGCAAGACTTGCAGCAGGGCTACCTCACCGATGTACTATTTACAATAGGGCACCCAGTCCCGGCTAGTACTAACATGCTGACCCTCTGGTCTGTATGTCTGTGCAAGACTTGCAGCAGGGCTACCTCACCGATGTACTATTTACAATAGGGCACCCAGTCCCGGCTAGTACTAACATGCTGACCCTCTGGTCTGTATGTCTGTGCAAGACTTGCAGCAGGGCTACCTCACCGATGTACTATTTACAATAGGGCACGCAGTCCCGGCTAGTACTAACATGCTGACCCTCTGTTCTATATGTCTGTGCAAGACTTGCAGCAAGGCTACCTCACCGATGTACTATTTACAATAGGGCACGCAGTCCCGGCTAGTACTAGCAGTGACTCTTTTCGCATTTTTTAAATATTTTCATTATGTCGCAGAGTACGCTGCCGATATTCTGAAACTCGTCTACCAGGTAGTAAGCGGAGAGAGTTAAGGATCCTCTGGAAATCAGATTTATTGAGACTCGGATATTTTGCGACGCAACCATCCACATTCACAAAATTGACTGCATATTCAGAAAACTCAATTACCAAATAACATGCAAAACAACGATCATATTAGGACAACACATACAACCCTTTCAAGAACAAACAAATACAATCTATCCGGTACATGCAAAGTAACATGTAATTACTGACCCGCTTTTACATTGACTAAACCATAATCATTTAA